>VDFB02281732.1:0-127372 GCA_007258455.2 Sequoia sempervirens
TTGTTTAACCATTTAATATATTCCCATATTCCTTCTAATTATGGAGGTGGTGTAGGAAGTTAAGGCACCACTACTTCATTATTTATGTCTAATTTGAATATTGTTTCTTTCATTTTAAGTAGTGCAATATGTATATTCTTATCCTCATTGTAAAATGAAAAGGTTTGTATAAAATTCATCTTAAGTTTTGTCAAACATTTAGTTTCCTCTCGTTGTTCTTGGCTTATATACCAAGTTTGGGCAAGTGATGTTAGTGTACAGTAAAATAGTTGGATGTATAATTGTTCATCATGCTCATTCCTTATTTTCCACCTTGTGATACAAGTGTTAAAGTGATTCTCTAATAAGATATTCCCATTATATTTTTTTATCTCCATGTATTCTCCTTCTGGTAGGTATCTTGTTTTTATTAGGATTTTAAATATTTCCCCTTTGGTTATATATGAAATAATCAATTGACATTGTAATTTCCATTCATTAGAGTATCATTACCAAATAATTTTTATGCAATACAATGAACATACTATGCAACATTCTTTTATGCAAGGAAACATTAATATCAACAACTTTCCTTTCTTGATTTCTTTACACAATAACATAGAATAATATGATCATTTATACAACAATAATTTATACAATATTCATCCATAATGCTTGATTCTCTTTCCAAATGTTACAATGATCACATACATCCTGAAATAACTCTTAGGATAGCCTTCAACTCCACAAATGAACCTACAAGTAACAACAAGAAAAGAAAAAAACCACATGGCCAATGGGCTCTCCACCCAACCATAGGGTTTAAACTCAACATACCCTCGAGCTAGGGGGTCACAGTGCTCTCCCAAGGTGCACGTATACATCACATGTCTCGAAACATGTCACTTAACATTTAAATATATTCATATCAACACAAAACATAACATTTCACATATAGGTTTATACACATCATAATAAACCTTTACAAACCCTCACAAGCACAAAGGATACCCTCTTGGGATCCTTCAAAGGGGGAGTAGGGACTCAATCTCCAAAGGTAGAATTATTTATCGCATATAAAAACTTTTCACATTTCACAAGTGTGTATTCCCATTCAACACATCAATACTCATCCTCCCAATCAAATACTCCATAATTCTTTATAATATGCACAAATATGAATACTCATATCCATGATTAAACTATGTGGGTACTCTTACCCAAGATATGAAAACCCCTTAAGGGAGCTTCACCCACTCAAACCCCAAGTGCATGAAAGACCTAACCCTCTCAAGAGGTGGTCTATTACCACAAACATACAGATAAAGAAACAAAATAAACATTGCACAACACTATTCCCTCACAAAACACAAAAAATAACATGATGAATTAAGCATTTCATTTTCACAAGATCTCATTCAAGATGCAACATTCACAATAATTATCTGCCAAAGTATCAAGAATATGGGGAAAAATTAAATAATTCTAGATTTGATCTTAATTCCTATGAATTTGAAACATTCAACAATTCAAGTTGGATGTATAGGTGTTATAAAATGCCTAAATGGGTGTTAATAAATTGATGGCCAAAAGTATAACCAACATCAAAAGTTAGGGACCTTTGAGACAATAGAAGATGTTGCTTATTCTTATAATAAGATAACCATATCCATGAAAGGAATTAACGCAATGACCAATTTCTTCTACAATAATTTAGAAGCATACAAGTTCTTGTCCAACTAGGTCATTTTTCTCCTATCCACTTTCTAATCTACCCCCAAATGAAACCATGTTATGTTAAGCCCACCAATACCTTGGAATAAAAATCTCAAGACTCAAGCCAAAGCAAACATGGAAGTAAAAAATCTACACCTCAATGTTATTAGATCTAAAAATTTAATGAATGTAAAGAAATACAAGGTGTTAAGACAACAATCATGGAATTTTTACAATTAGAAATTAAGGACTTGAACTCCAAGCAATGTTGATGGCTTGGAAATTTTGATATAGTAGAATAGGATACTCATGCTTATGAATTCATTGAGGGATAAAGCAATTATAAATTCCTCCATATGGATTCAAATCCATGTAAGTTCCTTTCCAACTAATATATTCTTCCCTCTCTTGTTTTGGCATCTTTCTCAAAATCACATGTAGGTTATACTACCCTACCAAGATGTTGCAATATTCTTGCTATGATTATACATGCAAGAATTTAATTATGAAACATTTTTTGTTAGAAGCTAAAATGTACAACTTTTGTTACATGGTCATGAATTGTTCCATGCAACCTTAAATAAAATTGATAGAGAATAATTATCAATTTCTTGTAGGTGCTTCAAGCAATTTTAAAGTAACTATCTCTCTACCTATGATCCTACCACCACTAGCACCAACATTTCCATTGAAAGACCTCCACAAGAATATCCCTTAGCTACTACTAGTCCTAATCCTAAAATCTCCTTTATCTACACTTGAATTTTTTAATCCTATAATTTGTTGTCAAAATATAACTACTAATGAATTAAACATTCTATTGGAGCCCATATTAAATTTCCTAGTTCATGCCTATTGCTAAAACTTTCTTTTCTAAAATGTCATCCTAGTTTTGTCCCCTTCGTTGTCTCAATTTACCCAAATTAGGTGAGGATCAAAGTTATTTTTGTCTATATGTGAGGTTGTCCTTTTATAGTAATTTCAAGTCATTTGAGTATACAATCTTACAAAAATCCCCAAAAATTATCCAGAATAATAAATAGTGTTAAAATAGCTAAAAATAGTAGGATTGCTATATTTATAAGTTTGTATTTAAGCACACATGGTTCCAAAAAATTACCCTAAGTTCAAGGAATGCATAGTCAACCTTGACAGTCTATTTTGACCAAAAAATCACATCCATATAACAAATTATTAAACTTATAGAATTTTAGAGGTCTTGAAGAAATCTTAAATTATAGTTGTGAAAGTTTAAATAATGGAATTTGGCTCCAAAACTTGTTGAAATTGGCATTGTGATGTTTAAGGCGGTAGTGCTCTTCAAGCTCTTCATTTTTTTAAAAAAAATGGGAGGTCAGATAAGTACCTAGATCAAAAGTTATGGCTTTTGAAACTTGTGCTACTTTGCAGATTTTTAGTTGTGGATTTTAAAATATCTATAATAGGTAACAAGCGGTGAATTACAAAATCAAAATTCAGATGAAAATAAAAAATTCCTAGAAATATGGCGTTTTGATTTTTCCATAAACTTGTAACAATTTGCTTGTTTTTGAAAAGGGTTCTATATAATGTAAAGGTTTTTCATTTGCAAGAGTCGAGGAATTTTAAAGAGAAATCTTGTAAAAAAGCTCTATAATTTTATAATTTATTTTCCAACCGATATATATTGTTTGAATATTATTTTCAATATGTCTACGTTATTGAAATTTTGTATTGAAAAGATATGAATGAGATTTTGGATCTAGATTATCTCTTTTGTTACATCATATTTTCTTGAGAGGAGTATATTTTCAAGATAAAAACTTTCTCACACATATGTTATGCGATTTGTGTGTCGAGTTTGTAAATTTCAACGAGAATGATAATGCTTTATGAATAACAGGTGGAGTGTGTAATGATTGCAAAATATTAGTAAGAAAAATCTAATGTATACAAATTATCTTTGTGGGTTTGAATCATTGTAAGGCATTAATATTTGTTCTCAAACCCTAGAGTTAAGATCTTGCTAGCATAAAATTAGGTAACAATCTTTAACTCTCTGTTCCCAAGGAGCATGCATTGATCTTATTACTAGTCCATGCACATATTCTAAATAAAAAATCAAACATAGGTGTTGTGTTCATATCCAAGCATTAAAGGTAAAAGGAATATGTTATATTATGAAATCATCATTCGACTCCTTGTTATATTTGCATGAAATCTTATCTACTTTCAACTGTCATAGATCTATCATTAATTGAATGTTGTTAGGTTGAACTGCCTAGGTTTTACAAAACATGAAGTGAATGAGAGACATATCCATCTCTCATT
Organism: Sequoia sempervirens; assembly: GCA_007258455.2. Lineage (NCBI taxonomy): Eukaryota > Viridiplantae > Streptophyta > Pinopsida > Cupressales > Cupressaceae > Sequoia > Sequoia sempervirens. Next base: position 4,006 of record VDFB02281732.1, read on the forward strand.
GATTGGCCCATATTTTCAATGATCTCGAACATATAAATTTGTAACTTGTTAGAGATCATTGATAACAAGTTGGAGAACCAACACATTCCATGCTTGTTTTCATGTTTTTAACCCTCCAACTCTATTTTTCAATCTTTTTAAACACTAGTAACATTACCAATGCAATCCTATCAACAACCCTAACACACACACTTTGTGAAACCAAGTTCAAGACTAATGTCTTGTTCATTTTATGGAAGTGTCTAGTATCACACTATCATCTGAAATCTCTAGTCCATTGCAAATAAAATAATTCAATTTCAAATTTGAAAATCTTATTGCTAATAACTCTACAAATTATCTAAAATTTCTTTCCATAATCCAACCACAAAAACAGCAACAAAATTAGTTGCAACAACATTTATTGTAATATTAGCCTTCTATTTATAGCTATTACTAATATTCTCATATTTAGCATTGACAATTTTACAACTCATTTTTGTAGTGGAGACATAAAAAGCCTAATGCACTAGAATTATCAATCTATGTACTTGAATCAATAGAAACAACTATGACTAGAGAAATATGGTATGCATGTTGCTAACCATCAATGCTCCAATTCTTTTGTTAATGACCTAGGTGCTCTTCTTCAAGAGATTTTACAAGAAAAAAATTTATAAATAGTTAATAAGGCCACTTGAAAGACTTCAATCACACTAAACAAGATTGTCTTCCCATCTATTTCAATTTTGTTCCTCAATATTTGTACCTTGAAAGCACAAATATATAACATTTTCCACCATGATGAGTTAATACAGGACACTATTTCATGTTTAGAAACTAAATATATTCCATAATTAAATGTTATAATGTCTTGCTCAAATGCTTTCATGTTTGTCACTCACTCCAATAAAAATACAAACAAAAAAATACAAGTACTAACCCTGTAAAGTCATTTTGAATAGAATCACAAGAGTTCATCAATCTTCTCCCCTAAAAATTAAAAGTTACAATTCTACTTGTCACATGAAAGTCCTATTATTGATACTTCTACCGATGACATCACTAGGACAAATACAAGCTCACACTAATAACTTCCTTCTCTACTTAAAATTCCATGTTAGCATTGGATGTTACAAAAGACTTGTAAAGCTATGGTGATTTCCTTTCCCTAGGGCACCCTTGTATGAAATTCACTAGATACAGAATTGACCGTGTTGAAAATATTTATGGTAACTTTCTACTTGTGAACGCAAAAAATTGATGATATGAGTATGGGAAACAAAGCACTAATTTATAAATCATAACTTCATTATTTTCTTTCTTTCGTGAGTAAGATTTCTTTGACTTTTAAACAACTATTTTCGTTGTAAATAGTAGGTTTTTTAGATTTTAGGGTTAGGTTTGAAATTTGGGTATTTTGACTGCTTGTCCACATTATGCTTTAGGAGAATAACGATGTCTCTACAAAAAATTTGCTAAAAATGTATGCCGCATTTCATCCTTGGAAAATGATTCCTCTCATTTTCTATGCTATAAATGACCCTCAGATCATAGGTATGTTGTAGTAGTACCTCAATGCATGATTTGAGGTGCAATATAAGGGTGGGTTGATTAAAAAAGGAATTTCCTTTCCCAAAATAAAAGGGTTGAATCACCAATGTAAACAGAACCCAAAAGGGCTAGAGAAACTTCAATGGTAAATAGTGTTACACAGTAGTTAGTAAGGAGTACAAACAAAATAGACAAAAAGAACATATGTACCCAAAAGCCCAAAACAAACCCGAGAATACATTTCTTGAACTATGATGGAACCCAAAACCTAACCATACATTTCAAAACCCTAAATCTCTAAGAATATAGACATCATTATTTCGTAAATCAATATGGACACAGACATCATAATTTCTTAAACCATATGAAGCCCAGAGAGGTTTTCACCATTGGATACATCCTTTCTTTTTACTGTTTTAGGATCAAAGAGTGCCACAGTGTGGTTTTCACTCAAGGACCTTGAGATTATTCTCAAATTTTCACTTTTGCGACTGAAGGACTCAATCGTCTCCCTGTAGTAAGCTTGCGAGTCTAGAATGATTTCAAATGCAGCTTTATGATCCCCACATGTTATCATGTCTCGCAGTCCCATGAATTCTGAGAATGCCTCATCATTTTTTAATGTGTTAAGAATTGGCGGTCCTCGTTGGTCGTGATTGATGAGTTGACGGTAGACTAACTTTATCTCATGGGATTGGTTTTCAGACTCATAGGATAGGGTGTTGATAATAAGGAGTGAGGAATTATCAAAAATAATTCGTAGGTCAGTTATGGTATCTTCCTCATCATCTCTACTACTACAAACATTAGTCATATCAAAAGTGAAAATGTCTATGACACAGCCGGTGGACACAAGTAAACGGAGTCCAGCTGGTGTTGGCTGATGGGGAGTCTTGACTGCTTTAACTGGGGGACCTCATCTATGTATGGTTATACTCAGAGGGGTACATTTGAGGCCAATATTTCTCATTCGCGTCTCAGGAATGATGAGTATTAGAATCCCATTGTCATTTTTCCCCAGTTTCTAGTTTTTATCATAGCCCATTAGAAGCATCATTTGCAAGCCTTTGTTGTTGTCGTCCATAGGTAAATTGGTTACCGGTATATTGTCTTGATACAGGAGATGCAATAGGTCTTCCTCTATTACTTCTCGGCCAAGATCTCCCCAACTTCTGAAGTTGGAATATGCTTCAGTGGATGTTTGAAATGTGGAGGCTTCATTTGCTTGTGGTCATCCTCGTGATCTGGGAGATTGTGGTACACAAAAGCATTTTTTGGAATTGTATAGTTTCTGCAACCATTGTCCTGGATGATGAATTTGATATCAAAGATGGTGGGGATGGCAGGAGTGATGGGTGTCTCTATTGCAGAAGTGAAAGTGAGAGTGGTTGGGTCAATATATGGAGTTGATGGTCCTTCATCATTTTTTGGTACTTAAGGGATTTTATAATATTTTGTCTCTAGGTTTTTGCAGTAAGAGAATGGTTCAGGATCCCCATGGATGGTGACCTCTTGGCCTTCATATGTGAATTTGACACATTGATGGAAGCTTGATGCTACTGCTTGCATTACATGATTCCATGGACGTCCTAGGAGAATGTTATAAGGAAAATCAAGGTCCAAGACCTGAGAAGTGGTTTCCATAATTGCTGGCCCTACTTGAATAGGGAGTTGAATAGTGCCCTAAGACACTCTTTCTTGATCATCATATGCCCTGATTGTGATGCCTTTGCCTTTGTTGATGGAATCCTCTGATATTTTCAGATTCTTTCTGAGTTTAAGGGAATAATTGTTTAAACCTGCACCTCCATCCACCAAGACTCGCTTGACTTTGTTTTTATGTATTAGGACCTCCAAATGGAATCCATGGTTGTGAGATGGTTGAGCGGGAAAATCTTGATTGAAGAATGTAAGGAGGTTGGGGGTAATAATGTTTCTGACCATAGCTTGGAAAATTTCCACATCAAGATCCATGGGGATGGTGGATGAAGCCAATGCTTTCTCGAGGATCTTTCGGTGGGCGGATGAAATTTTTAGCAACTCCATGATGGAGATTTGTGTTGGGGTTCTTTTTAGTTGATCAAGGATATTATAGCCATTGGGAACAAATCTTGGGCTGGAAGTGGGTGCTATGTTTGGCTGAGATGACCCTGCAATGGTAATTTTTCCGCCTCTTGTGGTGACTCCATAATCAGCATGGGCTCCTTTGATGGTGATAGTGGCACAATACTCATCCATGGATGCAATGACATGATCGTACACATGATTTTATGCTTTTGAAGGTGCCTTTTCCTTTGTTGTTGTTATTGTTCCCTTTGTTATGATTAGGCATTGGATTCATGTATATCTTGAGGTTTTGATTTCCTGCTGGTTGTTCCATATTTATGATTTTTTGATCAATGAGGTCTTGGATTAGGTTTTTCAACCTCATGCAACTATTAGTGGTGTGCCCTTTGATTTTGTGAAATTCACAGAGTTGGTTTTCATTGTACCAAGGTGGTTTTACGTCTGGTTCCTGGTAATTCTCATAGGTGGGAGTCTTGATGAGGTTTTCATTTATTAATTTCTTCATGATGAACTCAAGTGGTTCCCCAAGGGCAGTGTACTTCCGCTTGGGGGAGTTTTTGTTTTGTTGGGGTGGTCCCCTTTGATCGTTTACATTGTTGATCACTTGATTGTTTGGTTGTTGTGTCGCTGCGTTAGCTTGATGGTTGTTTTGATGGTGGTTTTGGGGTTACTATTAGGGTGTAGGTGTATTTTTCTGAGGGGAGTTGATGCCAACTTTGGCATCGACAACACCATCATTGGTAATATTTTTGTTTCTTGCCCATGTGCAAGGTTTTTCATTGTAATTGGTGGATGGGAAATTGTTTTGTTGTTTAGGATATGCGGGTGATCGTCCTTGTGAGATAAGAACTCGTTCGATGTTGAGCACCTTGGAGATCAACTGGTCATATGTGGTGATACCTTGCACTTTAAGATGGAATGCCAAGGCTCTGTTGAGATTCGAAATGATGGTGCAGACTTGTTTTTCTTGAGGCAGGGTTTATGTTTTCTTTCATTTTTCTGAAAACCCACATTGGGGTTTTGAATAAAAGTGTAGTATATTTAAAGTACAAGATGCTATGTGAAAAATCAAATCTAAGACAAATTTTCCAGAATCTCATGAACCCGAATGAGGGTTATCAATAGTAAGGTGAAGGAAATATGTGTTTCTCATAATATTATACACCCACGTGGGGTTTTGCAAAAAAACAAGATTTACACAGTGTTTCCATGGACGAGTTGGAATATAACTAAAGATACATCCAGAAATGCATTTTCTTCACAAACAACAAATACTCATATGCTGAAAATTGAAGAGTTCAAATGCCAAAAGAAGCCATGATGGGTCAAGCCCAGTTTTTGCATAAATAATTAAATATACAGATTCCTATTTGAATTATGAATACCCACATTAGGGTTTCAAATTTTAAGACAAGATATTCCATTTTTCTGACATACCCATGTGAGTGTTTTATAAAAACAATAGAAAGTAAGAGAAATCATGGTGGTCGAGCTTGAAAGATTCAGGAATGAGTATGTTTTCTTCAAAACAATGAATGCCCATGTCTAGTTTTGTTTCTGAAAGTGCAAAGGAGCAAGAAAGTCATGTTGGGTTGAGCTCAAAAATACTCAGAAAGCTCTTAACAAGTATGCTCATGGCACGGCCTATAGATGGCCTTCAAGTTTTAAAATAAAAATGACATCTTGCTAGAGTATATGAAGCTTTTAGCTTCTGTTTTGCAGAAAGACAAGGAAACACGATGGAGAAGTGAGACTTTTCCATGTGTGCCTGAAGAGGACCAAGATGGCCGCGACCAGCTCTTAATAAGCTCAAACATATAGCTTCCAAAATTCCCAGCTCGAACTCCCTCATGGCGGTCGGGGAGAAGTGAGAAATATAGGAATATAAAATGCATCAGAAACTATGATATAGTCGCGGCCATAAGGGCAAAAGATGGCTCAGAAATGAAACAAGAGAACTTAGAAGGCTTGAGAAAGACTTACCCATGATTTTAGAGGAAGAGTCGACCAATTTGTAGGAAAGAATCATGAAAATAAAGCATGCTCAGCAAAAACCCTAAGTTCTCATGGAGGCGGTGCCCAGGCAGAGCCAAACTTCAAAGTTGAAAAGTGTGAAATGATAGAGGATTAGGATTTCTCCTTTGGTTTTTGTTCTACATGCACTAATTCGAACTTAGGGTCCTTTTGCATTTTGAATCAAAAATCTGAAGCTTAATACCTTGAGGGGCTGAATTCTCATATGCCTAGGTCAACTTTGTTTAAGTCCTTAGGGCTTGTGATTTTTATATTAACATTTATACCTTTGCCTTAAGTGGAGAATGAAGAATGTCTAATGCTTAGGTTTATTTTAATTGATTTTGAGGGAAAATCAATTAAAATAAGAATCATAAAATATTTTATGCCTAAGGGTGAAACACTTATGACTTAGAGTTTTATTTTGTTTTCAAATTGATTTTAAAGAAATCAATTAAAATATTGATAGGAGATATGCCTTATATTTTATGATTTTTCAGAAAATCAAGATTTGTAATGGAGATATAAGTTGTAATATTTTGCAAAAGATTTCAAAAAAATCTTTAATTGCAAAATTAGGTCAGATTGTGAGAAGTTAAGATCTACAACTATGTAAAGCAAAGATAAAGCAGATTGTTTTTATCTCTTTGCTATTTTTAGCAGATTGATGGTGTTTTCTTCCTTGGTCGGATTTGAGATTCTTCCTGGATGGATAGGGTGTTTTATTTGCTTTAAAAGTAGATTTTGTCTATTTTTAGAGGTTGGACAGTATGAACATGGAAACAGTGTGTTTTTTCTGCTTTTATGCAGACTTTTGAGACAGTTTTGATGCCTTTTCCTTGAGCTTTCTTTGTGAGCTTAGATTAGGGTTTGGGAGAATTATATCTTGAAGAAAACTTAGTTTTCTTCTTCTTCTGAGTTCAAATTTCAATTTCTTGCTCTCACACATTTTGGAGCTTGTAAACTCATTTTGTACTCAGTTCAGACAGATTTTGGCATACTCCTTCAGTTGAATAAAAACAACATTCCTACTTCTCAATTTTGTGTCTACTTGCAGTTTCAGTTTGATGTTATATTGTGATTTTTGTTCACAGAGTCCTTGTTATGTCCTAAGACTGTAATTCTTTATGTAGAAAGTTCAAAAATACAGGTTGCATGTTGTATTTAAAATCAGGTCTTCATGCAAATTATTTATGTGTTAATTGTTCATGAGAGGTTGTGAGATATTGTGTTTTCTGAAAGTTGTTTGTGAGAAAGAAATCAGAATCATCATTAAATCATTATCAAGTCTTGAAAATCATTTATTAGTCATAGGTTTTAATTTCAGTCATCTTTCTAACTCTTTCCCTCAGAAAATTACTTAGAATAATATTCATCATTCGGAGAACCAACTCACTCTGGAGATTCTCTTTTCACATAGATCACCCACATCTGAAAAGAGTTTTCATGTTTCAACAGATAGTTTGATTTCTGCAAATCAAGCAAAGGGTGCATATCTGATTGATAATAGTTTTTGGCATGCCCAGTGGGACCCTGAAAATCAATTTCAAAGAAGTTTTAATCTTTTAACGTTGCTATTTGGTGTATGCAACAAGTTATTAAGCCTTTTGGGGGCCCTTTTTCAATATACCTGGCAACTCTGTTCTTTGATTTTTAAGTAGATCCAGTATGAACAACACACAAAAGAACATATACTAAAGGGCCAACTTTTCTCTTCAGAATTATCAGCCTTTGGAGGTAAGATCATCAAACACCATGATGAACAAGCATGTCGAGGCTTCATGATAATATGACATACCATCAGCCATATCATGAAAGCCCTGCGTATCCATATTCATATCAGCCATATCAGCATAATCATGTTGATGGTTTCAATTCCATCACTTTTCAAAACAAACATCCGCTTTATAATTGCCACCCACGCACCCCTGCTCAACCTCCATCTCAGTCATCATTTTCCCCAAATCAGTCCCAACATATTGAGGACTTGAGTTTTGGAGGAATACTATTGAACTATGAAAGGAAAATGAGTGAAATAGACTAGCAGAAGGAAGTGGCAACCATAAAGAGTACATTTCTTGAGTTCACAAAGCAACTAGAGAAGATCAAGAGACAATATGAATATAACCAACAATGGGAAGAGATGGCTTATCAAGCCTATCTCTATGAGCAAGAGTTGGAGGGGCAAAGGAACAAAGTTCGAGCAACCCCTATAGTTCTATGTCAGCCTGCTCGAGAGGAAGTTTGTAAGTATAAATTTCCAAGCTTTACACAAGGTGAACATACTAACCCTCCTAAGATCAAAATTCCTAGTTTTAGAGATCCTTTACCCTTGCAAGAACCCAGGTTGGAACACTCTAAATTTGTTATGCTCCAAAATCAGCTAATTGTAGAGCCTTTTCCTCTTCAAGAAATTGGTTTTGAATGCAAACAGACTCCTTAGAAAATCAAAATCCCAAGTTTTAGAATTTATGATTTTTCTGAGGAGCCTATGAGCATTCGAGACCAGTCCATTAGAGAGCAGCCTCTTTTTCCCCAAGAGACTCCAAAATTTTTCCAAGTTTCCCAACTAGATAAATCTAATTGTTCTACCACTACTTTCCCTTATGAAAATAGATCTATTGTGCTGGGAAATGACTCATCATTCACCATGGAAGAAGCTAGAAGAGTGAATTTATTGCATATAGCTATGGAGGAATATCATTTTCAGCAACAAAAGATTGACCGAGAAGAGTCTTCTCTTATTGAGTCCTTTCATGTTTTCACTAATGAGCTGCCCTTTTTTGTGGAAAACGATGAAAAATTTTCAGAGGATCAACTAGCGCAACAACATATAAAGCAGGAGGTCGTTGCTGGTTGCACCATTCTCTCAGCTGAATTTGAGAATGTTGCATGTGTGGAGAAGGTCAGTTCATTGGAGCAACAAAATATAGATGACTATTTTGAGGTATCTAGTTGGTACAGTGGAGAAGAAGACTCAGAACATCAAGAGCAATTGTTGCAAGAGATAGAGGAGGCTGTGTTTGAGGAACCACAAATTCAAGATCAAGAAATGGCCGGTAGTTCTCTAGTTCTGCCTGATATTTTCAATGAATTACCATTTTTTGTGGATAGTGAAGAAAGTACATCTCAGATTACATCCATACCAGCTCCAAAACAAAAAGAAGAGATTCAAAACTCTAATGTTTTGATACCTCAGTGGAGTTGTAGCAAGGTAGATAGTCCTCCTCCACAAGAAATTGGAAGTGAGAGGGAAGACGACATGTTTTGGGATGACCTCGAAGCTTTTTTTTCAAGCTTAGATACCAAAAATTCATGTTTTCAGGGAGAAAGTGTGGAGTAGTAGCTTGAGGAGGACACATCAAAGCCTATTATGAATACATAAGATAATGATGGGCCTCACGAGGACTTTTACCCTAATATAATTAATGAGTTTTGTGCAAGGTTGGGTGATATGTTTTCAAATGATCCTCATCAGAAAGATGAGATTGAAGTAGTAGGTAACCAACAAAGAACCAGTTGTTGGGTGTTTTCGTGGTTCTCCCTAACTGAAGATCAAGCACCTGTTGCGAGAGCAACCTAATTTGTGTTGTCACATGATTTTGTGGATCAGGGGGTGAAGTGAAGGTGTTTTGTGGTGGTTCAATTGTTGGTGGGATGGGTGGATTGGTTGGTGTATTGATGGATGGTCCTTGCACATTCTGCTGCGTCAAATATGCTTGCAATTGTTGTTGTACCAACAACGTTTGTTGTTGGTCCTATTGTTGAGCTTGTTGTTCTTGATATTGTTTTAGTGCTTGCTGATATGCTAGCTATTGGGCTGCTTGTTGTTGTGCGAGATATTATTCTTGTGCCTACACTTGTTGAACTTGGTATTGGGCTTGAACTTGCACTTGTGCCTAAGCTTGAGCTTGAGCTTAGGCTTGTGCTTGTGCTTGTTGGGCAACTTGTGCAATCTATGCAGCTTGTGCGGCTTGTGTAACCTAAGCAGCTTGTTGTTGTTGTTGTTGCAATAAGGCTTGGGCTTATGCAACCTAATGTGCTTGTTACGCTTGTTGCACTTGGTGTGTGGCTTGAGCGGCTTGCGTTGATGTTGCTGCTTGAGCGGCTTGCACTGCTTGAGTGGCTTGTTGTGCAACTAATTGTGTTTGCGCTTGTTGAGCGGCTAGTTGTGCAACTTATCAGTTTTGGATTTGTTGAAGTGCCTTTTGATATGCAGCCTGTTGAGGAGCTTGTAATGCAATGCTATATTGGTTTGATGCATTTGTGTTGGGTGGTGGTGGTGGTGGTGGATTTAGAATGGTGCTTGTTGTGGTGATGAGAGGTATCGTTGTATTGATGAGTGGGTTTTGAGTGGTAGATTATGCAATGGATATGCTTGGTCCTTGTGAGACCATGTTTTGAGGGATGGTTGATGATTTGATGGTGGTGGTTTGCGTTATTGGGATGGTTGCCATATGTTGTTGCGATATCAATGGCAAGATTTGGGGATTTGTTATGATGCTTTGATCGATGCTTGGTGGGTTGATTTGATCTTGTTGATTGATGTTTGGTAAAGGGGGAAGCCCTAAACCTAGAGGTGGTGTGGATATTGATGGAAAGGGGGGGAGTGGTGGAAATGTGAGTGGCATACTCCCTTAGGGAAATGATGAAGATGTAGTGTCAAAGATGCCCCTTGGTCCAAATAAGTCTCCTTCTCCTTGCAAAGTTATGGGGAGAGAGGTTTGAGGTGTTGCACAAAAGGATGATGATGATGCGTCATTGGGATCATGAAAAGTGAGGGGAACATATGTATGTAATGGATTTTGGGGTATGGATTGCCCCAAGATGGTGTTTGCATCCAAATCTTGATTGTTTACTAGGGGATGTGTTTGTAGTGCATTTAGAAATGCACTTCCCTTGTTAACAATGGGTTGGGTTGGAGCAATGGATGATGTAATTTGGGGGATGGTTTGAGTGATGCTTTGGAATGGAGGTTTAGATTCCCAAAAGATGGTTCCACAATGGTACTCATATCGAAATTGGAAGGGAGTTTAGCCCCTTGTTTTTCTAATTCAAGCATGTATAGTGAAGGATTGAGTCTCATCATGATGTTGATAATTCTATGATTCTCATGGTTTTGGACCATCTCAACGATCTCATATTGTGTCATTCCAAAGGGATTATTGGTAAGGTCCTCCACTTGGCCTTCCTCTTGAGATTTTGTGATGATGATGGAAAGTTAGTTAGAGGATTGCTTGATCCAACATGATTCATTTTGGAATCTGTTTAACTTAGGTCACTTGAAGTGGATGTTTCTTTGTTGGCTTCCATGTTCCTCTTGTGTTGAGATCTAGTTTGAACCATAAAATAAGGATCAATTTTCAAGAATGTGAGAGATGAATCTTTAATTCTTTGGATTGATCTAATATTAGGTACAAAAAATAAAATTTAGGATGCTTAAGGATCAAAAAGAGCGATGATGAAATGTGTGAAAGATGGGTGATATGAATGATTTGAACTCTTAGAAGATCTTGAGGGAAATGCTGGACTTTTGGGATTTTTTGGATTTTGATTTACCTTGATTTGGTTTTGGATTGCTTTGATTTTGGATAATGAACAAATAGATCCCAAGATGTTGGATGTTATCTATGGGATAGACTTGCTCACAAGATGATAATTTGACTAAGTGTAGGGAGAAGGATGCATCTACCCACACCTAACCAAAAAAGATGATAATTCAACTAAGCATATGGAGAAGGATGCATCTACATATACCTAGCTAAACAAGATGATTTGATGATTTGACTAAGTACATGAAGAAGGATGCATCAACATGTACCTAACCAAAGATGTTTTGATGTTTTGATTCAAGGATTTCAAGGATTTTTATTTAATGATTTTGATGTGCCAAAAAGTCTAGCATGAAGGATGATTTCAAGATTTTCAACAATTGTTGGTAAGATGATTTTGGTTTGATGTTTGAAAGATGGGTGAAAACTTTGATTTTGATCTTGTGTACCTAAAAGGACTCTTGTTTACAAGACCTCGGTTTTGAAGAACATACTTTACTTCTAAACAAGGTGTTCAAATTCCCAAAAAAGATTTGGATTTTGACAATAATAGAATGAGTACAATCCAAGATTATTTCTTGAAGCTTTTCTATAAAATTTGAAAAGAAATCTTTGTTTGAATTCGTAGAGCGTTGAGAGACGCTTTTGATGTTCTTTTGGACTAAGAGCTTTTGTTTTTCGTTTCCAAATTTTGATCTTGCGTGAAATCATTTAAGACACATGTGTGGGGTTTAATTTCTCTTAGCTTTGCTTAAGGACTTATTTTTACCACAAACAATTCTTGCTTATCTTTTGAAACTAGATGTCCAATGTCTTAACTTCTTCTCATCCCACAAAGTATTTTATGTGGAACTTTGATGAACTCAAGGAAAATGTTACCTATTGTTAACTTTAGTAAGAAAATTGAGATATAAACTCAAGTGTTTAGAAACCTCTAAGGATAAAATCCCAAGGGAAAGCAATAACACATGATTTTTGTCAATGATATTTGCTTCCTAAAGGGTTTGAAGTTTGATGACAATGTTAAATGTTTGTTACCAAATGTTTACTGTTACCAATTTTTTGCTACAGCTCAATTGGTGGGGCTACCTAAATACTGTTATATTTGAAAGTGGAAAATACAATTGTTTCTACATATGCTAAGTGTTGATTGTATATGGTTTATCATTTTATAAGTGACAGTTATGCATTGAGATGAGGAAACAGAGTTTCAGGTATTGTTTAACATTTTACAATCAAATGAAGTACATGATTGAGCGTTCAATAACAAAGCATTTCAATTGCTTTCTTTTATTTCATAAAGTGATTCATATTTACATAATTTCATTTGATTGTGAGAATTCAAATGATAGTACAACATTGCATTGAGATGTTTTTTCTTTTCAAAATGAAAAGCATAAGATTGAAATCAAATATCCACACAAGCCGTGGATGTAACTGTTACAGTGCATCATAAGCATCACACTACACTATGGAAGATGCATAAAAGGAACAATCACATAAGTATAAACATGATCATCATTGCCTGTTGATTGATGGCCGACGCAGAAGTGGTGCACCATTTGTCTTCTTCGAGCTCCATTGACCTGTAGGAAGGAAGAGAGGGATGTTAGAGCTCTGACTATGAATATACCTACATGAGCCATCAATAATAATGTAGTGTGCTACTGATCATACACTGAAACAATCAAGAGAAGTGCAGAAACATGAGCTGAAGTAGAAACATCAACATGATCATTTTTTTTTTGTTACTAACATCGTCTGTTTCTTTGTGCAGGTATAGGGAAAATCATGAAGCTGATTATTTTCTGAAGACCAAGCATGTGGAGGAAAACGGGCTCCCACAAGGGTAGAGCTCGGCATGCTACCCCTTATTCATTACAAGTGGGCCGAGAAAGACATTGCAATCATCATGATCATCAAGAAAAGAAATATACAACTGGAAGAGTAAAACAACATTCATCCATCAAGCCATCAAGTCAACTGTTCATTCATAGTAGTAAAAAATGTTTCTGAAAGCTACAGGTGGACAGTTAATTTAAATCAACTTGATTGATTCAACTAAGTACATTCATCTCGAACATTGTTGTATAATTATGTTCTTCTGCCATAGGATGTAAAACAATGCATCTTGTTTCATGTTAAAGCTACAACAGTGTTTTGTTTCTGATAGTGAATAGGCATGCATAATGCCTGATTACAAGAAGCACTGTTCAATAAAAGAGAACAAAGGTATTGTTTTAGATTTTCATTGGAAAAAGGAACTATGCATTAAACAAATTTACATAATGAAGGCAAGAGAAGAGAGCCCCACTTTCCCATCAGAATAAGATGACAAGATCAATTCACTGACAACTATACTTGATAAAGGAAGGTGAATGATTCAATAAAACAACCAGTTTCATTATGGCTGAAAGTGTAAATGTTGCTTTAAGCAGAAGTTATGCATCACTATTTTTAAAGGGAGACAATCAAATACATTGTTTTAGATTTTTGTTCTATCTTTCGATTGTTTAGTCATTCAAAGTATACGTTTCAAAGAATAATTGACAGATTATACAAATATTTTTGTGTGAAAGGATGGTTCAAAACAACATGGAAATGACACTTAAAAAATGCAAGCAAGTACAGATATATGGAGGAGGTTTCTACTTAAGTGCAAAATGTAATCAAAATGCATAATCTCAGTCAAAATATCTACATGAAGGCTTCAATTAATATTCAGTTTTCATCATGTTATGGTGTACCTAGGTTGAGGAATAACACATATTTCTTCAAGATTCTTAATACTCACAGGAATCTTCTATAGAAGGAGGCAGGGTTTATGTTTTCCTTCATTTTTCTAAAAACCCGTATTGGGGTTTTGAATAAAAGTGCAGTATATTTAAACTACAGGATGCTATGCGAAAATCAAATCTAAGACAAATTTTCCAAAATCTCACGAACCCGAATGAGGGTTATCAACAGTAAGGTGAAGGAAATATGTGTTTCTCATAATATTATACACCCAGGTGGGGTTTTGCAAAAAAACAAGATTTACACAGTGTTTCCATGGACGAGTTCAGATTTCAGTTTCTTGCTCTCACACATTTTGGATTAGGGTTTGGGAGAATTATATCTTGAAGAAAAATTAGTTTTCTTCTTCTTCTGAGTTTAGATTTTAGTTTCTTGCTCTCACACATTTTGGAGCTTGTAAACTCATTTTGTACTTAGTTCAGACAAATTTTGGCATACTCCTTCAGTTGAATAAAAACAACATTCCTAATTCTCAATTTTGTGTCTAATTGCAGTTTCAGTTTGATGTTATATTGTGATTTCTATTCACAGAGTCATTGTTATGTCTTAAGACTATAATTCTTGATGCATAAAGTTAAAAAATACAGGTTGCATGTTGTATTTAAAATCAAGTCTTCATGCAAATTATTTATGTGTTAATTGTTCATGAGAGGTTGTGAGATATTATGTTTTTTTGAAATTTGTTTGTGAGTGTTGATGATGTTTTTTGCACAACAAAAACTCAGACAGAATATAATATTCTATCTCTCTTGAAAGGTAAATCTCTATCAACAAGCCTCAAGAGATAACCCCAAGGTCTCTAATGTCAAGTCTTGACAATGCATAAACAACTCAATGATAAATGTGAAAATGCTAGTAATCACAAAGGGACCTTACTACAAGCAAAGACTGAATCCTAAACTTATCAGATCTAACAATGTAATGATACTTCAATCCTAAATCTAACTCAAATGATAAAGAAATGGCAAAAGATTAGGGTTTCAAAGAGATTGCTAAATTCACTTGTATCTGTCTAGGTATTCTATTCTATCTATCTTCTATATATTACAAATGAGGCAAAGTGCCCGATTTATAGAGAACCCCAAAGCATGTTTGCCCAATAAGGATTTTTACAATCATAAAATAGCCAAAACAAGTCGGCCCAAGGAGAATTCAAAAAAAAAATTGACATTAAATACATGAACTCAATCCAAGGGTGGCCTAGGATCCTCAACATAATTTGAACCAAGGCACAAGTTTCAATGTATCCCCAAATTAACTGCCCTCTCCAAGTCGGCCAAGGGGTGGAGTAACAATATTTGAATTTCTTCATTAAATTTCATCTCCAAAATTTCCAACGACCATGCCAGACTCAGCAAAACCATCATCAATATCCATTATAACACTATTATAACATGAAGATCAAGATTAGTATATCATTAGAAATGTATTCGTAATCCAAATAAGCTCAAACACAAATCGAAATCAACCTAGAAGCGTCGCGCAATCGCAAATAACACGATCCGGGATCTTGAGCCAGCCGCAGAATTTGGGCCAGAAGGGAAATTCTGAAAAAAACTGGCCCTGGCAGATTCCAACGAAATAAGCACAAAATCTACCAAAGATCATCACAAAATGCAGAAAAGATGCAAAACATAGTGTAATTCATCAATCTAGAACATGGAATGTTAATAATTCATCATAAAGACCATCCATTTTATCCAATCTTCAAGTTCAACTGCGCCTCACAGAAAATCTAGAAAAATCCAGACAGACCGGAATTCCATGAAGAGAGCAAAATTTTGGAGTTTCAACACATTCTAGGAAAATGGATGGAAGAAGGAGAGACCAAGAAAATACGACCGGATAGGAAAATCCCTAGGTTGACAAAAAACCCGAAAATTGACAATCCAACACGAATTCGCCCCAAATTAACTGAAGGTCACAAATTTGAGGACCGTGGGCATGGAAATCATTAACTCATAACCTTCAATAGATCTTCTTTGAATCCTAGGCTCAATTGAAAGCAAATCGAAAAGAAATGGCAACGCCCTAGGCATGAAACCCTAGATTTTAACCGTGAACACACAAAGTGAGCCCGAGACACATAAAACAACCCAAAAGCAAACCATCCCATCAAAGCACCATAGGATTGAACATCCCAACTCAGGAGAACGCAAATGATAAAGGAAAATGGCATAAGGCTCCAAAAAATTGACCAAACTCAGAAACCCGATGGCCAGACGAAAATCTGAAAAAATCTGACCCAAGCAGAATTTCTTGAAGACCCAAATTCTTCGAACTGTAGTGTAAAACAGGCCGAGTCGGACTTCGAGCGCAATCCGGGAAAATCCGGACGGACCAGAAAATCCCGAATGAGGGTAAAAACCCAAACTTCGCCCAAAACATAAGATTTTCAATATGCAACTTGGGGAAAACATTTGGGAAAGCAAGATAAACATATTAAGCACATGCTAGGGCAACGAAAAACCTCAAAATCCAAGAGGGAAAAACACAAAAGAAAAAGAAAAAGAGGGTCCCTGCCTTCAGTGGGGCATGTGTGCAAAAATTGCACAACAAATGGCGACTGTGCTAGGGAAATGCTCTAGAGCATTTGATGATGAACAAGAATCATGAACCTAGAATCTCTGGTTTCGATCCCACTACCAAACAAACAAATCAAAATGCAAGATCAAAGAATCAGAACCAAAGGCAGATTGAATCCTTCATAGACTGAAAATCCAAGTGTGTGCACATGAGTTCATTCCCTTCCTTGAGCTACTGCAAAAACCAAGTTTAGTTAGGGCAGGCTACGTAAATATTATAACTTCAAAAGCAACCTAGATAGAGCCTCACTTCCAATCAGGCGTCCATAGCCCCGACGAGGTTATCGTTGTGATTCTCCTGAACATAGCTCTACTGTCAGCCAAGCATCCATAGCCCCGGTAGAGATATTCAGATACCCCTGATAAGTTGAAGTCATTCTTTTGATTTTCAATATTTTCTCTTTTCTTCTTTTTTGATATTCTTTCTTTGTTTCACTTTTTTTTCTTTTGATATTCTTTTCTTTTCATTTTTCTTTTCAACCTGTGAACAATGAAGTTCACACTCATGGCTGAGAACTACAGTGGCATTGAAGCAGAAATAGGATTTTTCACCTGAAAATACCTCACAAGGATCCTACAACAACCTTAGGATTTTTAAGATGTATAAAAGATATAAGATTTTAGAATACTTCAAATTCAAATCAAACCAGTGACCCATCCTCTTTAAATCAGACATTCAGACTATGTGACGATAACAAAGACCTCAACCATTCATTCAAGACACACGATTAAAGTTCATCAAGGAAATACTCAGAATAGTCCCAGACAAAAGAACATTTGCTATGCTGGTGCAACACATCTAGAAGAAAACAAGAAGACCTCCAAAGCAAGAGTAGAGCAAAAACAGACCAAACCGAAAGCAAACCCAACTAACCAAAACAAAGAAAAAAAAGAAAGAAAGGGAAACCTACTCTAACCAAAGAAAAGCAAAGAAAACAAAACAAAAAGGAAACCTAATCTAACTATATACAAGAAAAGAGCTGAAAACAACTCAAGACTGGAAATAATGCTTCAAATACTACCCATTGACAGGCAGTGGGATATCCTCCCCAGTGAGAGTTTTCAAGCAAAAAGCATTATCTCCCAGGATCTCTGAAATCTGGTAAGGTCCGAGCCAAAGTTTTTCAAATTCCCCATGCTCCCCCTTACAGTCATGGGCTTTACCCCAGTATAGAACCAAGTTAGAAATCCAAAAGGCTTTTACCTTGGCTCTTTTATCAAACCATCTTTTGACTACACCCTGATGCTTAGCAAAGCTTTCTAAGGCTTTATCTCTTTTTTCTTCAAGTATGTGGCAAGTTTTGACATGACTGTATGTATCCTTGAACAATGTAGGCCAATAATAACTAGCCCTTAGAATCTGGTTTGTAGTAGAATGTGCAGATCCATGGCTAGTACCGTATCTATCATGAAATTCGGCCATGACTCTCAGGTTCCTATTTTCCTAAGCACCTCAGGTATATACCCTCTTGATTTTTCTTATATAGAACAACTCCCTTCAACATGAAACTGTCACTCCTCAAGCATAATTCTCTTCTCTGTACTGCATTCAAATGGTTAGGACACCTTTGATTCAATAGATAATGAACAATATCATCATACCATTTGCCAGGAGAGACATCCTCTAGATTGTAATGTTGAGCTGCACGATCAGGGCCTATTTCTGCCATTTTCCTGTAAGTCCTTGCCCTCTTACCAGCTTCATGGGTTGGATCTCAATATCATACTCTTGTAACATAGTTACCCATTTAGCTCTATGCTCCCCTAGCTCATTTTGCATCAACAACAGCTTGATTGCAGGATTAGGAACTATTGCAAACACTTTGTTTCTGAGAATATAATGCCTAAACTTCTTTATAGCTCTGACTAAGGCATAGGCCTACTTCTCTACACTTGGGTACCTTAGTTCAACATCTTTCAATGGTGCACTCATGAATGCTATGGGATGTTCATTGCCTTGATCATACTTTTGAGTTAACATAGCAGCACATGAGTGATCAGAAGCAAACAAATATATGTAGAATGGCTTAGCATAATCCGGACTCACCAAAACCGGAGCCTCAGCAATAGACCTCTTTAACTCTACAAATGCTTCCTTAGCTTCTGCACTGCACTCAACTTTGGCCTCTTGCTTCAACATTGCATTCAGTGGCTTGACTATTTCAGCAAATCCAGTGATGAACTTCCTTAAAAAGTTGATTTTGCCAAAGAATGATTTCATTTCTTTCTTGCTAGTAGGTGGTGGGATCTTCAATATAGCTTCCACTCGTTTTGGATCAATGGAAATTCCTTTCTCAGAGATAACATGTCCCAACAACTTTCCCTCTGTAACCCCAAATATGCATTTCTTTGGATTGAGAGATATATCGAATTCCCTGCACTTCTAAAACACCTTACACAAATATGTTATATGATCACCTCTCTTCTTGGAAAAGACCGTCAGATTATCTATATAAATGATTATGCACTTACCAATTATTTCTTTAAACACAATGTCCATGGCCCTTTGAAATGTGGCTCCAACATTAATCAAACCGAAGGGTATTCTTCTGTATGCAAAAGTGCCCCACTTGGTAGTGAAAGCAGTCTTATGCCTATCTTCATACTGCACCATAACTTGGTTGTATCCTAAATAGCCATCCAAGAAAGACATCATCTGAGATCCATTGACAATCTGAAGTACTTCATCCAGTGAGGGTACTGGATAATTATCCTTTTCTGATGCTCTATTGAGGTTCCTAAAATCTACACATAACCTGATTTCACCATTCTTCTTTTGCATTGGAACCAAGTTTGCAACCCAGGTTGAATGTCTAACTAGAAATATGATTCTTGCAAATAGTAATTTCTGCACTTCCTTCTGTATTATAGGTTCTAGTAAGGCATTAATTGGCCTTTGCCTCTATCTGAAAGGTTTTTCTCTTGGATTGAGAGGGATAGTATGAGTTATGATTGATGTGTCATAGGTCTTCAAATCTTCATAACTCTATGCTATCACATCTGGATATCTATATAATGCATCAATTATTCCTTTCCTTTCTTCTGGCATGCATACTTTGCCAATGAAGATATTCTTGGCATCATCTTGAGTTTCCATGTTATACTTTTCACATTGTCCAATGATGGACTCCTTCTTGGCATCTTGTTCCTGATCTCTAACCTTATCCAGATCAAAAATTCTTTCTAATTACACCATTCCTCTGGGAATTGTATTGGTCTTTAGATCAATTACCCCTTCCAAATCCATTTCTGCTTCTTGGAGTTTAATTTCATCTATAATTTGAGAAGCAAAAACATCTATACTTGTCATAAAATCTAAAATATGCTTGTCATCTTCAAATACCTAGAAGTTGGTGACATTGTCAGGTATTGGGGTTAGTTCCACTGTAAACTTCTTCAATCCAAAAAGAGACAGAGGTTGCAATGTACTAGTTGCCTAAGCAAGGGAGTTAGCTATCTGATTTTTACTTCGTGGGATCAACTGAATGTTGAAGGCATCAAACCCTTCAATAAGGTCCCATACTCTGTGTCTATAATTGGTCATCCTTCTATCATGACAAGAGTATTGTCTCCTAACTTTCTTAACCACTAACTTAGAATCCTCGAAAACTTGCAAAATCTTAACCTTTTTCTTTAATGCCATTAACAACCCATGGACCAGGGCCTCATATTCTGCTACATTATTCATACAATGAAATTGAATTCTATGAGCAGCAAAGAATGTCTTACCTTTTGGACTAATTAGCTCAAATCCTGCCCTAGCTCCTTGCCTTGATTTGGATCCATCAAATCTTAAAGTCCAACAGTCAACAACTGCAGATTTCCTTGCTGTATCTTGAAGGTTCCTCAGAAAGCATCACTTTCTTCTCCTTAGGTTCTTCTTGGACATTCTGGATATCAACTTTGATTGCTGGAGTGGGGTTGATGCACTTCTGCACTTGTTCCACTGCAGTCTAGCATAAGAAACAATCCAGTTCAAAATGGGAGCCATTATGAACCCTGCACCAATTTGGCAAGAGAAAATCTCTGAAATTCATCTTCCTACCTAACTGAATCTGATCCTCAATGCATTTATGAATGAATTCCTGGAAATTATCCAGTAAACTGAGCTTACTGTCTTTGAGATCATCTTCATTTTCAACTAGTTCCACCAAGGCTTCAGTACCACTGGACTCTATTGTGAGATCAACAGGCCCTGTATGGAACATAAGGACTTCCTCTACATCTAACTCCTCAAAAGGGGCTGCAAGCACATAGTTGCCCATACTTACTTCTAATATTAGAATTTCATTGGAAGTGTTCTGATATTCTGTAATCATGCACTTCATCCTAGGTTCTCTTTCAATTTTGATCTAGTTTAGCACTCCCTTCCAAGGAAGCCGCATATGAGAGTTATCAGTTGATACATATCCATTCAAGGCCCTGGTAAAGTCTCTTCCTAGAATCAAGCCATAGGCATCAGGTATATCAGCCACCTGTATATTGATAACTTGTTGAATCCTAGGATCAGAAGCAACCTGCATATGAATCATATTTAATTCCCCTACAATGTTAACTTTAGTCCTATCCAATTGTGTAACTTTCTTTTGAGAATCAGCAAGAGTAATACCCAAAGCTTGACAGACACCGAAGGGCATTACATTAGTAGAGGCACCAGAATCTAATAGGCAATTGTGCAAGTGCTTACCAAATATGCGGATAGAAATCAGGAATGGAGGAGTCTCTATTTTCCCTTGAAATAGAGTTAAGGGAGTATCTACTTGAGCAACCTGAGTTCTATCTTTCTCTTTTCCCTTATCTCCAGGAGGCACATGAACTTGATTATGAGTCTGATTGTTCCTTCCCATTGTTTGAGAGTTAAATACCTTGTGATATGGAATTTTCATTGTAAGCCCCTAAAACTGCATTCCTAATGGTTGGAACTCTCAATAACTCAAATATAGATAAACTTACCTTTAGCTTCTTGAGCTCTTCTGCAACATATATAGCCAATTGTTCTTCACTTAGATTAACAGGAGTCTCTTTTGGATAATCCATCATCCTGTCTTTGCTTGCCTCAGTATTTCTTCCTTTTGACATGTCCATCTATTCTTGTCCTTCCTTTGACAAATACTACTTAGACACATGAGGATACGATGGATTATTGCTGGCATTAGGATTTGGAGGAGTGGTGAAGTTGTTCGATGGAATGGAGGTGGTGAAGGGACCTCCAACCGGTGTATGTCTATGTGGCATGTCTCTCAAATCATACTTCTTAACAAGCCTCTGGAAAGTCTGTACTTCTTCAACATAAGCTTCTTCTTCATCCAAGGGGCCATTGTCATTTATTATATTTTCATTAAACAAGTATGAAATCTCATCTCCATTACATACCTGGTCTGCCTCTTCCTTCAAATGGTTTGATTATTCTTCAGGAACATTATCTTTGCTATGTGGAAAAGGAGCATGGTTCAGTACTAACACTGGTGAATCATAGGGAGGGGATGGCACCATCTCCTAACTACTCAAATTATTCTCCACTTCATACTGGAAGATTGAAGTTGTTGTCTAGAACTCTTGACAATCTAACTCAGAATTCTAACTTGTTTTATGGAGTCTACACCATCCTGACAAAGCAACTTTAGCTAAATATACACCACTAGGAGGCTTCTCTTGACTAATTGGTTAATTGACTGGTTCATCCAATGAGGTAGGGACTCCTCCATTGTTAGGCCTCATGTTCCAAGTCATGTTTTGTCCTGGTGGCTGTCTCCTGTCAAAACCTTGTCCACCACCTTGACCTCTATCAAAGTTCTGGCTTGAGGATTGTCCTTTATCATAATTTTCTCCTCTATCATTATTATACCCTCTATCATTATTTTATCCTCTTTCATTGTTGTATCTTTTTTCATTGTTGTATCCTCTGTCAAAATGTTGTCCTTGTTGATTTTCTCTGCTATAATTAGACTGCATATTTCTTTGAGCATCTTGCAACTGACTGTTCTAGTTCCTCAAGTAAGTCACCTCCATATTCAGCCTCTTCACTTGTTCAGACAATTCATCCAGTCTCTCCTGATCAGGACTTCTATATGGAGGTTGGCTCACATTGTTTTGGGAATATCCTACTGCAGTGCTAGTACTTAATGATTGGTTCAAAACTTTAGAATTCTGCAGATATGGAGGATAGGTAGCATGAGATTGTGGACGAAGAGGCTAATTTGCATTTTGCTAGGGATAGCTAACTATGGGTGGCATTTGATCCACAGGAGGCCCTGGGTGAGGAACCATAGGCAACTGAGGAACCAGATTCATGATGGGAGTATGGTTGGTGAGAGCCTGATTGAGAGCTGGGACTTGTCCAAGGTGAACAGCGGGTCCTAATGATGGTAAAGCTCTAGAAAATGTTATCTTAGGGCAGTGCTAACCTTTATAGCCTCTGCATATGCATTAGGTAGGGTATTAGGAGGATTGTTTCTCCATTTCATGAAGGTAGTTGTTAGACTATCAAGATCTTCATAATAGACTTCTAAAGCAGTGGCATCATCAATAGCATAGGGGGCCTGTAGTCGGGTATAGGCACGATGGAACCTATTGTTACAGGACCCTATAGGCTCATTGACTTCTCTCTTAACATTAGTGAACTGACAATAGAGCTCATTGGAACTAATGGGAATCCTAAACTTTTGTAGGAATGCAGTCTCAAGCTCAGTCCAATGCTGGATAGACCTAGCAGGTAAGTGATTATACCAATAGAATGCATATTCTCCTAAGGAATAAGGAAAGAGCATACATGATACATCCTCATGATTGATTCCTCTATCCTTAAGGCTAGTCTAAAAGATCCTAATGTGCTCCTCAGTAGTTCTATCGGGATCATTAACATGGAACTTAGAGCAAAAGTGCTCAGGGTTCTTGGGCATGACATTGTAATTGGTGAAACTCAATGGAGATGGGTTTTTAGCTAGGAAAGCCATTGGTGGAGGTGGGGGTGGTAATGGCTGATTTATGACTGGCTGAGGTTGTGGAATGGGAATGCCCTCAAACTCAAGTGAACTTGGGAATGATGGAGATGATGGAGGTGGTTGGGTGGATGATGATTCTCCCTTTGTACTTGTCCTTCTTGACCTGGTAGGGACTGGAAATTCTTGAAATTCCTCCTCTCCTGGAGTAGATTTCGTTCTTCTTCTTAATCTTTCAGGAGAGATAGCGTACAAAAATTGATCCAGTTTAGCTTATTCAGGCCCTCCTAGCGCCAATCTATTGATGATGTTTTCTGCATAACAACAACTCAGAAAAAATATAATATCCTATCTCTCTTGAAAGGAAAATCTCTATCAGCAAGCCTCAAGAGATAACCCCAAGGTCTCTAATTTCAAGTCTTGACAATGCATAAACAACTCAGTGATAAATGTGAAAATGTTGGTAATCACAAAGGGACCTTACTACAAGAAAAAGACTGAATCCTGAACTTATCAGATTTGGCAATGTAATGATACTTCAAACCTAAATCTAACTTAAATGATAAAGAAATGGCAAAAGATTAGGGTTTCAAAGAGATTACTAAATTTAACTATTCCTAAGATTAACAATGTAAATGATGAAATACTTGAAATGGACCAATCCCTCATAAACTAATTCCTGCTTAACCAAGATAAATCTACAATCTCACAGAAATAGTGCAATCTTCTAAGGTATTAAGATTTTCAGATCATGAACATTCATCCAAGACAACCCAATTGCAATTGAAATGAATAAATCTCCACAATTGAACTAAGCAAAATGAATATAAAAGGTCTAGGCTAACTTTGCAAAGCAACTAACAATCAGCTAGCTGCAAAAAGTATGGACCAGGGATTTTTGCAAACACTTCAAGCATCAAATCATAAACACCATTGAATCAGATCTAAATCTAAATCTAACATATAGATAATAACTTTGAGCAATTTGAAAGATAGAATCATAAGAACCATGCAAGATAAATCAACACAAAAGAGATCACCAGAAAATCACAATGTCTTCAATTGTATTGAATTGCCCAATTTCAACAACAATTCCAATGTTCTGTTACAACACTTGCTCAGAAATTGACTAACTTCTACCTCTGCTCTACTGCTAAATTCGCTTGTATCTGTCTATGTATTCTATTTTATCTATCTTCTATATATTACAAATGAGGCAAAGTGCCCAATTTATAGAGAACCCCAAAGCATGTTTGCCCAATAAGGATTTTTACAATCATAAAATAACCAAAACAAGTCGGCCCAAAGAGAATTCAAAAAATAATTTGACATTAAATACATGAACTCAATCCAAGGGCGGCCTAGGATCCTCAACATAATTTGAACCAAGGCACAAGTTTCAATGCAACCAAAATTAACTGCCCTCTCCAAGTTGGCCAAGGGGTGGAGTAACAATATTTGAATTTCTTCATTAAATTTCATCTCCAAAATTTCCAACGACCATGCCAGACTCAGCAAAACCATTATCAATATCCATTATAACACTATTATAACATGAAGATCAAGATTAGTATATCATTAGAAATGTATTCATAATCCAAATAAGCTCAAACACAAATCAAAATCAACCCAGAAGCGTCGCACAATCGCAAACAACACGATCTGTGATCTTGAGCCAGTCGCGGAATCCAGGCCAGAAGGGAAATTCCAAAAAAATCTGGCCCTGGAAAATTTTGGCGAAATAAGCACAAAATCCACCAAAGATCATCACAAAAT
This sequence comes from Sequoia sempervirens, assembly GCA_007258455.2. NCBI lineage: Eukaryota > Viridiplantae > Streptophyta > Pinopsida > Cupressales > Cupressaceae > Sequoia > Sequoia sempervirens. The sequence continues at coordinate 29,266 of VDFB02281732.1, forward strand.
GTAGAAAAGATGCAAAACATAGTGTAATTCATCAATCTAGAACATGGAATGTTAAGAATTCATCATTAAGACCATCCATTTTATCCAATCTTCAAGTTCAACCACACCTCCCAAAAAATCCAGAAAAATCCAGACAAACCAGAATTCTACGGAGAGAGCAAAATTCTAGAGTTTCAACACATTCCAGGAAAACAGAGGGAAGGAGAAGAGACCGGGAAAATCCAACCGGACAGGAAAATCCTGAGGTCGACAGAAAACCCGAAAATCGACAATCCAACATGAATTCACCTCAAATTGATCGAAGGTCACAAATTTGAGGACCTTGGGCATGGAAATCGTTAACTCAGAACCTTCAACAGATCTTCTTTGAATATGAGGCTCAATCGAAAGCAAATTGAAAAGAAATGGCAATGCCCTAGGCATGAAACCCTAGATTTTAACCGTGAATGCACATAATGAGCTGAGACACATAAAACAACCCACAAGCAAACCATCCCATCAAAGCACCATAGAATTAAACATCCCAACTCAGGGGAATGCAAATGATATAACAAAATGGCATAAGGCTCCAAAAAATTGACCAAACTCAAAAACCCGACAGCTAGATGGAAATCCAGAAAAATCCGACCCAGGCGGAATTCCGTGAAGACCTATATTCTTCGAACTGCAGTGTAAAACAGGTCGATCCAAACTTCGAGCACAATTCGGGAAAATTCGAACGGACTGGAAAATCTTGAACCAGGATAAAAACCCAAACTTCGCCCAAAACATAAGATTTTCAATATGTAACTTGGGGAAAACACTTGGGAAAAGATGATAAACATATTAAGCACATACCAAGGCAACATAAAACCTCAAAATCCAAGAGGGAAAAACACAAAAGTGAAAGCAAAAGAGGGTCCCTGCCTTCAGCGGGGTGTGTGTGCAAAACTTCACAACATTGAGGAAGAAATCAAAATCATCATTAAATCATTATCAAGTATTGAAAATCATCTATTAGTCATAGGTTTTAATTTCATTCATCTTTCTAGCTCTTTCCCTTAGGAAATTACTTAGAATAATATTCATCATTCAGAGAACTAGCTCACTCTGGAGATTCTCTTTTCACATAGATCATCCACATTTGAAAAGATTTTCCATGTTTCAACAGATAGTTTGATTTCTGCAAATCAAACAAAGGGTGTATATCTGATTGATAACATTTACAAATAAGGAAATTTTTTTGTAACCAAGAACAAGTACAACCCTATGGCTATGAACTACTATATTTGTTGAGTCCCCACTTGGACAAGTCCAGCTACGCTTATTTTTAGTGAATGGCTAGATGCTTGACCCCACTGGCTCCCCTCCACGACACTCACTTACATAGGGTAGCCAAGCATTAGCACCCATGAAACTCCCCTGGCATACTTTCCATTTATACTAAAAACCGTAAAAGTGTGGAGCGGCTTCAGAACGACTGTTCTTGCACCAACAAATAGATCAAGGATTTTGGCCTTTTCCAAACAATGGTTTTAATTCGAACTTTATTTTCATAGGGATTGATCCATGTGATAAGAGACCATTGCTACCCTTCTCATCAGAACCAATTGTGTGATATTGGTATTTGTTCTAATATCCACACTTATATACCGACTAGAAAAACACTTGGGTTTAGCGTGTTACCGGTTGGGTTGTTCCCTTGGGTGATTACTTTTTCCCACAAGGCAAGCCCTCTAGGATAAACAAAAGCAAGCAAGTAATATCCATAACTCGATAAATCTTTGTTGCAACACAAAGAGAGAGAATGTATGCAATACCCTCCACTCACACTCGCAAGGTGTTTTGTTCAATTTTTAATCCCAAAATGAAATGTGGAGGCAATTACTTTACCCAACTTAAGATCACCAAAAGGCCTTTTGATTCTCAAGATCGTCATGAGGCACGAGAGAAGCGCATATGTCCTTTTGATGGTATTACTTTGAGTAAGCAATTACAAGACAAAGAAGCACTTGTTCATTTTAAGCACCAAAGGAAATGTAGAGATTGTCTTGTTCAATTGTTAATCCTCAAACCAAAACTAGTGAGTTTTTCCTAAAGTTCTTTTTAAGCCCTTTGTAGAAAAAATTGAAATGTTCTTTTTAGAGCCCAAAAGAAATTTAATAGGTCCTAAGCACATGAAAGATAACAAATTTTTAAGAGAAATTTTGAATTCTCTAAGAGTGTTAAACAAACACTAAAGTGTTTAAAAACACTTGGTATCATGAGAGAGTGATGTCATCATGCCTTTTTCAATCTTGTATCTCTCCTTCACTTTGATTAGACCAACCTACAAAAAACTAGTTAGCACTACAAAATAGAGGTCAGATAAGCAAGTAGTAACCCAGATGATCAAAATTAATAAAGCACATGTCATAAAATAAAAAAAGATTTCACTTTTTACTTTCCAATAGCAGAACTTGCACTGGCGGTGCAGTTTGAAAAACCCAGCGGTGCTATATGGTGCCAATTGTCAGTCAGCGTCATTCTGCAACAAGGACATAAAATGTGATTGTGTCGCTCTTTTGCACAGCGATGCAATTTGGGATTTGAAAATTCTAGCAGGTGAAAATAAAACCAGCGATGCATTTTAGAATTTTGAATTCTAGGTGGGAAATACAGAGTGTCGCCATTTGGAGTTTGAAGAGGTGCTATATGGTGACATTGGAGTTCCAATGGTTTTGTATTGCAATGCTAGTTTTCTAGTGATGGAGTTCCATGTAGACAAAAAAATAGAGAAAAAAACACATAATTTGATGAAAAAACGTGATTTAAACTCCTGGTTTTCCCTCCTTCTAGTGCCAAATGTAGAATCTCAATCCTAATACCTGCAAAACACAATAAACAAACACATTGTTAGATCAAATCCAAATAAGAATTAAAATTCCCCATGAAATCCATTAGCAATGCTCAAAATAGGAAACAAGAATGAAGAACACACTGAAAAAGTAATGAAATCGTAATTAAGCATACAAAATCTTGATCCCATGGGGGAATTGGTGCCAATTTGATGTGAAAATTGGCCCTTTTCCAACTCCAATGATGTAGTGTTGATGAGTGATGAAGAGTGATCCACTTTGTTGAAGATTCACTTGAGCTCCATGATGAAAAATCTACATAACCTAGCTAAGATCTTGATAAAATGGATGAAAATAAAGATGCTTGAAGATTAAATTGAGTATAGTAGACTTGTTCAAATTGTGGATGATCAAATGAGGAGAGAAACCTCTTATTTATAGAAAGAAAAGATGGAGAAATGACCAAAATGAAACTATAGACACCTAAATTTGGACACTTAATTTATCCAAATTTATCCCCTTTCGTCTAAGCATCCCCTTATTTGCATTAATTAAGTAATATCGCTATTATTTAATTAATATCCTTAATTCTGCCAAATCCCTAAGGTATTTAATTAATAAATAAATACCTTATCTCTTTAATCCTCCTTTTCATATGTCACATCCTCCAACTTTTGCAAGTTGGCCTGTAATCTCTCTTAGCTACCTAACCCTCCTTTAATCCTTCATTAACTAGCCTAATCAATCTCCCAAGGAATTTTTAATTCTTTTTATCCTTCCAAGGAATATTAAATTCATTTTTCTCTTCCCCATGTGATCTTTGACTTGTCACATCAAGTCACATGTGAAATCTAACCCTCTTCTAATCATAATTAATTTATGGTTAAAATGTGCATACTCCTATCATCATTAGGGTCACATCTTCCATAATCTCCCACTTTCCTCTAATATGACATTAATTTGTCTAATCAAGTACTTGCACAACCTTAATCACTTAATTAGGCCAACCTAATCCCCATATCATTTATGGAATGTTTCCTAAGTCAACCTTATTAAAGGCTTTCTCCTTTTGGAGAAGGCACTCCATTCCCCATGTGAATTTTTAATTTACATTGAATCCCCCAATGCATTCCAAAGAATTTTAAATTCTTTCTCTTATTCCCATGTGGATATTCAAGGAATTTTTAATTCCTCACATGTCCTCTTACCCACATGGGGACAAGGACCTCCTTTATGAGGAGATCTTGTCCAAATCCCAAGGTACTATGTAGTACCTCCATGTCATGTACTCTCCTTCCAACTTATCTACACATCATCTTTTTCAAGCCACTTCACATGCCACATGTCAAGATGTGAGGGCTTGTGAGTTCTCAACTCACCATAGCCCTACATCTTGGTCTTGTTGGTTTTATCTCAACTATCTATTTCTGTAGAGAATCCAATTTTTTTTATAAATACCCCATTTTTTCTCTCATTTTAGGGGGGAGACTATTATGCTAGCCAAACTCTTGCAATTTTTTTCTCTTGAGCCATACTTAGCCAAATACTTGCATTTGCATCCATTTTCACCTCTTATCCATCCATCTTGCATCCCACACTTGCATATTTTTCCATCAAAGGAGCATACAATATCAAAGATTGAAGGGCCAACCAAAGGATCGATTCAAGACAAGGTGAATTAGCTCCATTTGTTATCTTTACTTTGTTTTTGAATCCAACTAGGCCAATCTTGAGGTGTAGGGTGTTTATAGTTGTTATTTGCACTCATTTGTTTGTTGCTTGTTTTCTAACAAGTATTTTCACCCGTTCACAGAAACAATGTGGGACTAACTTTCAACCAATGGCAAGATGCCACTTGTCAAGAGATAAATGGATGAAGGATGTGCACATTTTGATGAATGTGCCCATAAATGCAATTAGGTGGAATTTGAAAATAGTGAAATGACATGTAAGAGGGAAAAGGAATGTCTTAAATGCCACTTGGCTCAATGCAAAAGATGAAATAAATGTCTTGTTGGAAGGACTAAGTCCACTTGGAGGGATTTTTAAATTGAAGGAATATTCCCCTATTATGCCATGTTGAGAGAAAATAGAGATTTAATAAATAAATTAAATCTATTTTCATGTGCAAGTGGCAAAAGGTAGAGGATGGGACATGGATTAGAATTAAATTAATCAAGGGTTAATTAATTTAATGAGGGATTAGATGATTTGACTATTTGATTTAGATTTTTAGGTTGATTTAAATCAAAAGATGAGAAAAATATGATATAAAGATTAATTAAATAAAGGTTTTTTATTTATTTAATTAAAGGGGATGAAGGTTAGATTAAATAAAATAAGGTTTAATTTATTTAATTTAATAGGGGTACTTAAGAGACTAATTAAATAAAATGAATTATTTAATTAAGTAGAGATAATTAGATCAGATGGATTGATTTAATTAACAAGAGAGAATGACTTAATCAGATAAATGATTTTTTTAATTAAGGGAGGACAATTGATTAATTTAATTGTAGACATGCAAAATTAGCATTATGCATTCATCAAGTAAATCAGGCTTCACGTGCATCCACTCATTCAGTTAATCAGGTTCACCTTCATCCATTCATCAAGTAATCTCATTAATCTCCTAAGGTCATTTATTTAAAATCAAATAAACATTATCATCAACCTTTTAATAAATCAATGACCATTTAATCAAATCCCAAATCATATTACATCATTTTCTGATTAAATAAATCAAATATCAAAGTCCTAAAAGTCAACTCACCTAATCATCATTAAACTAACATAATCATCATTAATTTAATCTAATCCTGATTAAATGCTAATCTCACCCACTTGCATTATCTAGATTTAGCCACTTGCACAAATAAATCAATTTTATTGATTTATTAAAAACCCTCATTTTCCCTCAACATGACAAGTTGATTTTTCCCTCCAACATTGCATTAATTACTGTTTTTCTTGTCCCCCTCTCAAAATTTATTGCAAAATTTGAATTCAAATTCTCCCTCTCATGGGCACTCTTCCCAAATCTTGCACATACATCAACCACTCACATGATGACAAGTGTCCTCATCTCATTGGCTTGTTTTTTATCCCACATTGCTCTCTCATATGCATTCTTTCAACTTGATATTCTATAAATGAGAGGCTTCATCCTTCAAGCAAGGTCTTCACAATCTTTATGCAAAGTCATTCTCTTAAACTAAGAACTGATTTTGTCCACTCCATAAATCTCCACAATTTCATCCAAAAAGCATATGCAAAGTCACACTCCTTGAGAACTGATTTTGCTCATCATCTCCATTGCATTTACATCATCTTAAGCTTTGATCAAGGATTGGGAAAGGGTCACTAGCACATGTGACACCAATCCACTATGAGATGAAGTTAATTCATGTTGTTTGTATGCTTATTTGGTTTTTCTTGTTGTTTTAATATCTTACTTAGCATATCTAACATGTTTTATTATCTCATAGGGATGTTGAGGATTATTTTGGTTTTAAAATGCTAACCATATGCAGATTTTCACATCCACATATTGGCGCTAGAAGGAGGGCAGCTTGTCCTACACGTTTATCATTTTGTGCATATGAGTTATCTTCTTAATGGAAGAAAACTATCACTAATGTTTAATGTGTAGCCTTTTATACATCAACATTTTGTTTATTAGAGGAAGCATTACTTTTTAAAAAGACTACTATTTCCTCTATGTACTTTCTTTTTGAATGCAATATGAAAATCTTTTTTTTTTTTAAAGAAGTAACAAACTGCATTTTGTGAGGAACGTAATATTATTCTCTATCAGAAAAGATCTCCCCGTACCCACTTGTATATGTCATATCTGCTAATTGCATAGAAAATTTGAGAATGCCATGAAGCCTTGTTGAAAAACTTGGCTTTTGTATCAGCCAATAACATTTGCTTAAAAGTTTCTAAAGCCTGGTCAAAAAATCCATTTTGTGTGAATCTTATTGTTCAATCTGTTGTTATCTTTAAATCTGATTTTATTGACTCTACCCGCTATCTATTACATGTGCCCCATCCACTAAGTTTGAAGTTTGCAGATTAGACACTGGCTCTGCACTCTTAAAATATGTGAAGCATTTCGTTGTAACTTCTGGTAAATGATAGAACCAGGAAAAGACTGGCATCTCTGAGTTCTTGTGCTCTGATAAGAATTTTTTGTCTCCTTTTTCAGTGCCATTCCAAACCTTTAGTTGTGATACCTTATTTTTCGCGAGCTTGGAAGAACAGTCTAAGTCTGGTCAAAGGGAACTTGTGCGCCAACCAGTTTGTTGTCCCAGCTTAAGACACCATAGTCTTGTCCCCCACGGAATGCACGAAGAATTTCCTGTGGCATAATACAGTCATATCCCCCATAGACGTGCTCATCATAGTATCCAGAGGAATTGTAGAAGATGGCAGCATCATTGCCACCAACACTATATCGACCTCTTTTCTTGAGAACTTGAAAAGTGTCTTTGCACCCTTCACAAGCTTATGTGAGTAGAGCTTGTTATCATTGAAAGCAGTTGATGCTGCTACCAAGGCAGCTGTCATCTCTACACCCAAGTATGAACCAGAGGAGCATTGGGTTACAGGGCGTAGATAGTCAATGGCTTCAGGTATCATTCAACAATAATGATCTTTTGGATTGTTTGCCCCGCCTCAGGTATCCTCCTTTCCATCTGTCCAATAGATCAAGTTTATATCGTCAAAAGATGAATTGAATGTCCTAAGAAGGTGATCGCTTTCCAAAGATTGCATTCTTTTTGCTTCAAGGTTTCTTTCAAAAGAATTCACAAGTGGGTAGAAGTCAGGGATTTGATGTTTTACCTGTTTCTTACATCAATTTGAAAACTTTTAAGAGGCGCACATTTATTTTTCTCGGTTTGGTAGTTATTGTTAAGCATGGCCCAAGCCTAGGTTTGCGCATCCATCTCACACATGCCTACGACCTACCAAATGTAGTCTCTTCAAAGAAAATTTATAAGTTTAGATTCTGGCGCACCAAAGGTTTGAAACATTTTTTGCGGGCTTCTTAAAATCCATTTCTGCAAATATCAAAACATTTATTTTAGCCAATCTGTCAAAACAAATAGCGCGCCTTGTCTATGCTCCCACATCAGACTGTCAAACAGTTCACGTGTCTTGTCTATACTTTTAAACAGATCGCATTTGTTTGAAAATTTCTAATGCCTTGAAATTTTTTAAAGCTTTTTCCAATAAATCCATTTTGTGTGTATATGTCTACCAAACGCATTTACTTGAAAGTTCTTTAAAAGTCGCTTATTCGCTGGAATCTTAAATCATTTCTATGTAAAGACTTGAATCTTCTCTACTGCGAGCTCTCTCTCCCTGTCACTACCATGCCACATTTTTTCTTGAGAAAGACACTTGCTCCTGCCTACTATTATTGACTTGTCATAACATCATCTTCTTGTCTGGCTTGCATATTTTTCTTGTAATACAAGCTGTCTCTATCTTATTCATTAAAATCTCAGAGTTGTGCTCTACGCCATTTATAGCTGGACATACTACAGAATCCTTTCAGGATTATTTTGTCAGGTATTAGTTCCTTTCCAAATTATCTGGTCATACGCAACCTAAATGGTCCCTCAGTAGATTCAATATTTACTATGCAGTAAATTAAAGAAAAGAAAATAGGTTAAAGGCCATAGGATACTCATTTGTTGTATTCCATTTATTGCTGGAAATCAATGCTATCCACATGCAGTCGAGTGTTCAGAGAATGTAGGAATCGATATGTTGTCTTGGCGTGTTCTCAGACCCCCTGCCATCACATCCCTTCAAGAGAGAACTAGAAACTTCAAGTCCCAAATTCAAAGTCTGCTGCCCAAAACGCATTTAATTCACAGTTGTCGCTTGCTGCCTACGCCGTCTAGCTCTTTGAAGATATATTTTTTAGGATTCACAGTACAGATTATGTTTGCAAGTTGTGTTCGAACTTGAAGGCGCATTTAATATCCATGATGCATTGCATGATTTATATTTAATATGTTGCAGGGCCTATATTAAATATCTTTGTAATGGTTTCCTTTGTTTGCGGGCTCTAATCTTACTAGATAAGATTGATTCAAAATTCAATCATGTTTTTTGTCCAGTCTATTGGTATTGCTATGTGAATTTAATTTGGAAATGATTTTGATTACCCCACATGACGTTGATGTTGATTGCATAGCTAACTTAATATTGACTGCAAATCTCATGTATTGTTTTGCATATTTATTCTGCCACCAACAAATCTAGCAAACTGATAAACTCCTCAGTCAAAGAACCATCTGTATTTGCTCATGCTTATCAATGTAATCTTGTTGGAAGTCACCATCATAAAGTATCACTTTTGGATTAGTCTAAGGCTCCAAGTTGCTAAGGCAGGTTGTTGTCATATCATATTCTTAATGTGAAGCTGCAGGGTGAGAAGTTTGATTTGGTTGACATTAACTCTATTCATCGTGCCATGGAGTCTAAGATTGTTTTGATATAATGATGCAGATCTAGTTACTTCAAGCCATTAAAACTTGACTGGTTTAGAGCTTAATTCCATTTACTATCCTTTGGTTTCAAACATATTACTTCTTAAATGATAGATATGTTTGGTATTTTAAGTTTTTGACATTAAACCTTGTTCCTTTTGGTTAAAAAGGAGACATTCGATCTTGAAGGTTTGACCAAGTTTATAAATTCATTATGTTTGAAACTATATTCATTTATATTGAGTTATTATTAATTCCTTGGCATAAATCTCATTACTAAGATTTTTATCTTGTTTGTAGGTTGGCATCAAGAAACGACAATGGTTGCTCTCATGTGGGAATCAAATAACGATAGATTTGAATAGGAAAGTGGGGACTTGAACTTGGAAAAAGCATTTTTTAATGCTTAAACTTGAGGCATTCATTTCTTGATTTTGTTTGTTGTTTTGGGACTACTTTCTTTCCATTTGGATTCAAAATCAATCATTGTTTGATCTTTTCAAAGTTGGTCTAAAATTGAATGTTAGAAATTGACTAGTCTTTTACTTTTGGCTACAACTGAACAAACAAACTTCACACTTGATATTGGTGCTTTTAAAACGAATCGAATCATTGCTTTGAGGCTAAAATGAACATATGTTTTTCGTGTTTCGTAATCTCTTATGCAAAGTAATCTCATCTAAAAGGTGTATGCGCTTCTCTCGCACTTCACGACAATCTTGAGAATCAAAAGTCTTTTTGATGACATTAGGTTGCATAAAAGATTGCCTCCACACTTTGATTTGGGCTTAAAACTGAACAAAATCTTGTGCGAGTGTGAGTTAGGTATATTGTGTGTGTTCTCCCTTTGTTTCTAAACGAAGGTCGATCGAACCACGAATGTGCTTGCTCCCTATTGTTTACCTTTAGAGGGGCCTGCCTAAGAGACACATCCGAAAGGAGAACTCGAAGGCAACTCCAACCGGTTTTTCATTCGGGCCAGTATATAAATGGATAAGACTAAACTGTCAAGTCCTCATGGTATGTAGGCCTTATCCGTATAGTGTCTTTTAGAACGGGGTACTACTGTAAAATGTATAAGAGCCCCTAGTAGGATTGATTAAAGCCTTTAGTGGCTTGTTGGACGCTCGCAAGGTGCCATGTCCCCGATGTTGTGTCATTAAGAACCTTGTTTGTAGTTTCCATCCATTCCATCCAATGAGTTTATCAAAGTGGTGCATTGGAACTTAGATTCCAAGAAGTTACTTGCCATGTCCGATCTTGGTCGAAATATAGAGGTTAAGAATTCATTCTTAACATACCTTTATATTTTGTCCTTGGTTGCATGTAAATTCATCTCTTCTACTATGAAGGGCATGAGGCAAGCCCACCAAGAAAAACGTACCAATTGAGCTAGGATGTTACATTGCTTGTTTGAAAACACAGTGCATTTATCAAAAACATTGCAAAACCAACATTCAACATCATCATTAGAATTTCAAACCCCTTAGTTAGAGCAAATACCTTTCACAAAACCCAAGAACTATTGCTTACCCTTGGGATTATGTCCTTAGAGGTTTCTAAGTAATTGGGTTTACATCTTAATTTTCTCTTACAAAGGTCAACATTAGGCAACCCTTGTCCTGATTTCTTGGAACTTCCACATAGCACTTTGTGGGACCAAAAGAAGTTGTGACATTGGACATTCAGTTTGAAACCTAATCAAGAAGTGTGTTTGTGGTAAAAAGTACTCATTAAGCAAAGATAACAAATTGGACCCCACACATGTGCTTGATATCTTTTGGTCATATTGGTCTTTTGATTGCTCTTAGAGAAAAGTGTGTTCTTCAATACCTTGGCCTAGTAAACAAAGTCTCTCTAAATCTCTTATGATCATCAAAAACTTTCATCATCCATCCAAACATTTGTCATCTTCATCCATCCAAACAACTTTAGATCTTTTGAAAACATCATTCTAGACTAAGGCACATCATCAAAATCAAAATCACCTCGTTTAGTTAGGTGTGTGGGAATGCATCCTTTCTCATACATTTAATTAAATCAACAATCCCTTGAACAAGTTCATCCTAAGATCACATCCAACATTTTAGGGTTTACAAGTTCATCATCCAAAACAAACCAATCAAAAATCAAGTCCTAAGTTTAGCATTGATCTAAAGTCCCTAAACGTTCATCATCCATATCATTTACACCTTTCATCCTTCATCTCGTCATTGGTCCTAAGAACCCTAGAGGTCAATTTTGTAACAAGGTCAAAACACAAGGAGAACATGGAATACAAGCTTGATCCATACATCTTGAGTAATCCAAATCAATTGAATCTTCAAAGCCTTACAATGCCGATTGATTATCAAAACTCACACTTATACAATCCATACATGGGACCATTACCTTCGACAAATGTCAATAGAACAACAAGTGTGAGTATGTCCAAATCAAATATTAGAACGCAATTCCCGATGGTAAATCCAAGCCCAAACCTACAAGTATATCAATCGAACAATCAATGCATGAACCTTGAAATGAACAATGTCATCCCACTAATCCCTACAAGCCAAAGGAGAATGTACCAAGTACAAGTTTTCAAAACATGAATCTGGAAAACTTTGGGATGGACACATATGCAAATCATACAAACATGAACAATGGTCAATTTCAACCTATCACGCTAAATCAAAGCATCATCCAAAATCAGAACGTCATCCAAAATCCATTTGTCCATGATCCCATTCAAAAACAACAAGCATGCATGCCAAAACTACTTGAACACAAGCCAAATCAACTATATCAAGGGAGTCAAGATCGAAATCAAGAACAAATTTGGCTAGATCAAATTGCTACACTTAGCAAAATAGTTGAGTCATTGCGCCAAGAGACATCTCCACCATCATTACCCATATCAACACCATTCCTTGGTTTAGGGCTCCCCCCTTTACCTAGCACTAATCATTCCATCCAAATCAATCCACCTAACATCAATCAAACCATCACGTCAAATCTTTCGAATATACCATCGACATCGCACCAACAAATGGTATCTAATCAAACAACAACATTGATCCCAAATCGAAATACGGTTTCCCAAGGACCTATCACCTCGTTCATTCCAACCATCACTGTCCCTGCAATCATTCCAAACACCACTATCACACCCATCACATCTCAACCCCTCACTACCATGATCGCTTCGAGCATATCTCAAACACTTGTCACTACATCCAACATGATTCTAAATCCACCACCCCCACCACCACCACCAACTTCCACCACATCAAACCAATACAATGCGACATTACAAGCTGCTTTTCAAAAGGGATTCCAACAATATCTAGCCATGCAAAAAGCAACACAAGCTCAACGAGTGCAACAATCCTCTCAAGTTGCCCAAGCCTCTCAAGCTACTCAACAAACACAAGTACAAACACAAAAAATGATAACTGTTGAGGACAATCAAGATCAATCCATCATTGAACACCTTGAAGCTATGTCTACTTCATCCAATGATCAAATTGACATATGTCAAGAGTCACTTTTGAATCACAATCAAAATTCACCAACAATACTTGACAATAAGCCAATTCAAGAAATATCAACATCACTTGACTCTATGGTCGAAGACATTCACAATCTCTCCACCACAATTAATGAAAACAATGATCAAGATCTCTCCATCGACGAGCACTTTGAAGATGTTTTCACCCCATTTGATGATCAATGCACCATACATCAAGAGCCACTTTTTAGTGATCTATTTCAAGGAGTGTTAGGATTATTTGATCCTATTGACATAATGCACAATTCATACACCTATGATCATGTTGAAAATGTCTCTACATCGCCTTATGAGTTAGAGGACATATCTCAAGAATTTATTCCAAAGCAAGATCAAAATCTTCCACTAAGGTCTAGCAATGGTCCTTTCCAAGACATATTGACCCCTTTTGACCTCATGGTTATAGATTCTGAAAGAACCCTGAACTCGACACTTGAAGATATTGAACCACTTACCATGTCTAATGACAACATACAAGAACCCTTTGTAAGCAATCCATCCTTTAAAACTGGCCCATGTCAAGAACTTGATCCAACGCATGTCGAAAGCAACTCTAAAATCATCCAAGATCAAGAATTTGTATCTTCAAGATACTACAATCATCTAATGGAAACTCTACTATCTATGCAAGATGATCATATCCATGTAGCACATACTCCTCCATCTACCCATGAGATGCTTTCTATGGATGGACACATAGATGATCTTCATCTAGAACAAAATTTTGTTACACACAAAGAGCAAATTATCAACTCGTACAGTCAAACTGAGTTATCAACATCAGGATCAGATATATCCTGAATTCAGACTGAGGACATTAGGTATGTGGATGTCCAACATTATCCGCTCAAGGAAACAAATCAGATAGAACAGGATATTCTAGAGTTAGCAGAGTAGCAAATGGAAATAACGTCACCTACGGTGGTCATTTATCAGAGAATTCATTCTAAACAAAAGCTCTTGAAAAAGGCAGAATCAAAGCATGAAGGTATTACTTCCACCATACTAGGGGAAACTTCGTCTCAAGAAAACGTCAACATAGGGAGCACGAAGAGTCCTTATGATGAAACTAGTGCCAATACTACAACCAACCATGCCATGAATCTTCATCCACCTATCATCCCATCCATGAATTGGGACCAACATCGAAAGAAAGAGTTAAATCAAAGTACGAAGAACATTATCAAAGAAAAAGAAGCTAAGAAGCATGATGGACAAATCAAATATGCATGGATACCAAAACATACAAAGAAAGATCATCCCTATCAAACTCCATCAGTCAAAGAAACTGTGGGGCAAAATAAAAAAGGGAAAAGTATCCATCAAAGATGTTCGCAAAAGCAAAAGCAGGCTTTTCAAGCGACATACAAAGTATATCAAGCAGTTGGTCCTAATTCCACACACACTTTCGTATCCACCCATCATTGTTCATCTTCCCAAGTTTGGAGAGTCAAAGATTCCAAACTGTCAACCAATCCATCTCTTATCCCTAAACACACTCCATCCATGCCTCCACGCATGATAACCAATTCTTATATTGACCATGTATTGGCAACAACCCTTCATCATAAGGATTCAGAAGGCACTTTATCGCGATGTAGGCATAGAGACAGAGTTAACCCTGGTATCGACGAAGTAGATCGAGAATCCCAGAAGTGGCATTCAAGTGCACGTATCTTAGCAAAGCAGCTTCTTCAAGCAGGATATCGATGGCACATTATGACAGGGGCATCTACGTCAACACCACCAGGTGGTTCAACATGAATCTTTCAGAAAAATTTAAAAAAATCAAAAAATATGAAAATCCAAAAAAAATAGAAAAAGGATTGAAAACAGTAAAGATAAAAATTGTCCTCTAGTGAAAACCGCATGGGCGGCGCTTTGGGTAGGTACCATGATGAAAACCTGGCAAACAGGCGTCATGTGTATAATCGAGCATCTACGTACACCACTTCAAGTGAAAGCATCTCATCCCATCCATAATGAATCAAGCATTCCATCCATCTTATCCATAATAAATCCATCCATCCATAAACCATTGATCCAATCCATTCGCATCCATCTACATCCGTCGTCCAAGTTATCTTGATCTTGATGAAATTTTGGGGCACACTTTACACTTGCTTATGGTAAACATCTTGACATGGGCCATTTTCATTGGTCCTATCCTATCCAGCATTATCTGAGCCATGAAGCATTATCCAAATGAGCATTTGTTATCCGAACACCTTATCTTATCGCAAGATAATCCATATCCCTCCATCCATACACTTATTTGAGCATCCACCCATGACACTTCGTACATTGCTAGACATTGGGGGTAGATATGTACATCTTGCTTCGAGAATAAATCTTGGTCTATGTCCTCCAACTTATGTGGAAATCCGAACATTTGGAAAACGTGAAACCAAATTGGTCAAAGCATTTGTGATTTAAACATCCAAATCACTAGCCCATGGCATATTTTGACAAGAAGATGTTCCTTATCAATCTTCATCTTTTATCAAACATTGATCCAAACAATCGATATCAGTTGCATCTAATTCGCACATCAAACGTCGCATCAAATCAAACAGATTTTGTTCCAAATCAAGCTTCATCAATCCTGATCAATCAAATCTAATCAATCCATCATCGTGGGATATCCATCCTAATCATTGTGTTGCTTAACACTATCCTTGCATTGTTGTGCATTCTCAACAATGTTATCATCATCAATCCTTATCATTCAAATCCTTGCATTGTCGTGTATCCTCGACAATGTTATCATCATCAATCTTGATTATTCAAATCCTTCCATTGTTGTGTATCCTCAACAATGTTGTCATCATCATCAATCCATTGATTCGATCAATCAACCTTAGCTTGGTTTTTAGAAAAATCCCAAAACAGAGCACTAATATCATCACACATATCCATATCCAAATCGTCAAAATCATGCGAAAATCCAAAAACATCAAAAAATCAGAAAATCCAAAAACAAGTCAAAAACAGAAAACATCAAAAACATGGAATCCGAACTACGTCGTCTCTGAGCTTAAATGTAGGCAAGGCTAATCTTTGATCATCCCCCGAGACATCAAAATCCAAAAACATTCAAAAACATCAAAATCCAAAAACATTCAAAAAACATCAAAATCCAAAAACATTTGAAAAATCCAAAAACCCAAAAACAGCCTCAAAACATAAATCAAAACGTCAAAAACATCCAAATATTTGAAAAAAATCCATCCACCTCATCTCGCTTAACCCACAATAATCAATCATCCATAATAAACTAATCGTCACATTCATCCTTTGGCAACGCAAATAGAAACAATCATAGCAGTTTGCAAAAGAAAGCTTCAATCATAAAATCAAAATCGAAACAACAAACCTTTAAAACAAAATCAAATTCTTGATCATTTTCAAACATGTCAGTCAACCTTATATCAATAGCCTATCAATCAGCTTATCAAACCATCATTATCCTATACAATGCATGTCCTAGGATATATCATTCTGACAATGGGCATCATTTTGGATATCACCTTGGATTCTTATCCTATCAAAACAAATCCCTTTGGCTAGCGATATGAGGAACATTGACTTGTTTGTGTACTTGATCTTTTCTTTTGATTTATCTTTTTGCACTCATTCCAAGGACCTCTCGATGATATCCGAACGAAGGATTTAGAGAGATAGGAATGGGGCAACGATCATTATTCTTTTGTCTGTTGTGCTTGTTGGACATTCTTGTAAAATAACTTGGTGAATACTTTCTTTGTTAGATATGTATAGAGGATGTTTTGGATGGCTTGTTGACTATTGCATTGATTGGTTATACCTCTCCGTGCTTTGGTCTGAGATGCTTAAAACTTTTAAAGTGCATCCTAGCAAGGTTTCCGTATGTCAGGTGTGAACAAGAATACTCCTATCTACTTGTTGAGTCAAAGTCCATCACACTAGGTACAACGCCATCCTGGTCCTTTATACCTTGATGCATCGTACCTACGTGTGTTATCAAACATAAAGTAAGTGACCCTTTGAAAATCCCAATCCTTGAAAAAGAAAAATCATCCATCTATCATCATCATTTCTTATCATCATTTCTCATCATCATCTCTAATAAAGTCTTGTCAGATCATGGACTTGTTGGATCCTCTTATCATCATCTCATTTCTGCGCTAACATCATCATCACTAATTCATCCATCATGCATCCATCATGCATCCATCGTGCATTCATATCATCATCATAATATAGATCTGTTAGTCTAAGCATCTGCATAAATCATCCATTGCATAATCATAGCATATCACATCATCAATCTCATCCATCTCATATCATATCATCATTTAAGTTGTTTAGGATAATATAGATTTGTTATTCTAAGCATCTTAAAATCATCTCATTTGCATCGTCGTCCATAACCACCCATTTTGAACCTCTTTATCATGAGATCAACCCTCAAATTGAATCTTTTCGCTCGATCTCTCGAGGGGGCAATGTACCAGTGTACTTTCCGCTAGGGCATCCAAAAAATTAGAAAAATTTTAAATTTTGATCGCGACAAGTTTATTCTTTGAACCAACGCAACAAGTACATTGCTTCAAAGAGGGGCAAAATGTAGACATGCAAAATTAGCATTATGCATTCATCAAGTAAATCAGGCTTCACGTGCATCCACTCATTCAGTTAATCAGGTTCACCTTCATCCATTCATCAGGTAATCTCATTAATCTCCTAAGGTCATTTATTTAAAATCAAATAAACATTATCATCAACCTTTTAATAAATCAAATGACCATTTAATCAAATCCCAAATCATATTACATCATTTTCTGATTTAAATAAATCAAATATCAAAGTCTTAAAAGTCAACTCACCTAATCATCATTAAACTAACATAATCATCATTAATTTAATCTAATCTAATCTTGATTAAATGCTAATCTCACCCACTTTCATTATCTAGATTTAGCCACTTGCACAAATAAATCAATTTTATTGATTTATTAAAAACCCTCATTTTCCCTCAACATGACAAGTTGATTTGTCCCTCCAACATTGCATTAATTGCTATTTTTCTTGTCCCCCTCTCAAAATTTATTGCAAAATTTGAATTCAAATTCTCCCTCTCATGGGCACTCTTCCCAAATTTTGCACATACATCAACCACTCACATGATGACAAGTGTCCTCATCTCATTGGCTTGTTTTTTATCCCACATTGCTCTCTCATATGCATTCTTTCAACTTGATAGTCTATAAATGAGAGGCTTCATCCTTCAAGCAAGGTCTTCACAATCTTTATGCAAAGTCATTCTCTTAAACTGAGAATTGATTTTGTCCACTCCACAAATCTCCACAATTTCATCCAAAAAGCATATGCAAAGTCACACTCCTTGAGAACTGATTTTGCTCATCATCTCCATTATATTTACATCATCTTAAGCTTTGATCAAGGATTGGGAAAGGGTCACTAGCACATGTGACACCAATCCACTATGAGATGAAGTTAATTCATGTTGTTTGTATGCTTATTTGGTTTTTCTTGTTGTTTTAATATCTTACTTAGCATATCTAACATGTTTTATTATCTCATAGGGATGTTGAGGATTATTTTGGTTTTAAAATGCTAACCATATGCAGATTTTCACATCCACATTAATAAAATAAGGGTATTCGATTTAATGGTTAGACCAAGGGATGATTAAGGATGAAATGGTGTTAGTAGTCGGGATCAAATGTGTAACATCAATCAGTACATTTTACATGTCTACAACTTTGTGTTTGATTGAGTTTGTCATTCTAAATCTATTGAAATGAGGTTGTGTATACATGAGCATAGGGATAAGCAACAAGCATAGGGATAAGTGGCAAGCAAAGGACTAGTTGTAAACAAGACTAGGTATGTAGGTCCAACTACACACAAAAATAGACCATTTCTACTTATAGATATGTATCAATATATTACTACAAACTAAACACATAATTAAATAAGAAACATTGCAAATGCATAACCTGTTTTTTAACATTAAACTTAGATACCTCTCTTTTATTTTATTTATCGATACAAAACTTAATACAAAAAATAAGACAAAATATACTCAATAAGGGTTACAAAATAACAAATTAGTACCAATACAAAAAAAAAGATAAAGAACATCCCATAAGAAATACAAAATAACAAAGTACTACCAATACAAAAAATAAAATAAAAGATGTCCATAAGAATTACAAAATAACAAACTAGTACCAATACAAAAAAAAGGACAAAAAACACTCAAAAAAAATTACAAAATAACAAACTAGTACCAATACAAAAAACGTGGAATAAAAAACAACAAAGAAAATACAACTATAATAACAATAAATTTGTACATAGCAAACTCAATCAGTGAGAATTATAAGCCCCTACATGAATATAATTTAATAATATCCACATGTTTATAATAAAGAAGACAACGATAATCCCAAAATACTAGGGAAGTGGAAGGTTTTGATTTTTATCTAATGAAGGCTCGTACAAAAAGTAATCTATAAGTGCTTATAGTGAAAAGTATAGTTTTCACCCAAAAATATCAAATCTAATTTATCATATGGATTGTGAAAATATCCACTAGAAATTTGCTTTTGGATGTTACTTGCAATTTGGTTTTGTATTAGTAATATGCTTATGGCATAGGATACCTTGTAAAATACAAATTCTCAAAAAAGTTATTCGTATAAAATTATTTTATTTACGCATTCCAGATTTATAAATTAAATACTTTAATGTGAAAAATTGCTGGCCTCTAAATAAATGTTACGTGACTTGTTTTTACAGGTCATACGTGTTTTTTTCTTCTCGAATGAAATCCTTTCCCAAAATTTAAAAGATAATATTAAAAATTAAGCTGAAGTTGTGACGACAAAATATTATTTTAAAGATTACGTGGCTCTTCTAGTCTTGTCAATTTATTGTCTATCTAATAGGATTGTGAAAGGTGATAATGTTGAATATCATTAAATTGTGTTTGGTTATCTGTGCCCCGCAAATCTGATCTTTGCGGATCAACTTTGAATGTTTTTTTTGGATTGATATTTTTGCATTAATTCTTTGTTTTTTTTTTTTGTCTTATTTAAATAATGATGCTATTTTAGATTGTGGTGTCATAAGAAGATTAGAATTCTCTTATGATCTTTAAAATAAATTTAAAATTTGTACTTTTATATTATTTTTCAATACATAAATTTAAAATTTGTATGTTTAAATTGATAATTAACTAGCAATCGTATCTTGGGGTGCAATGGACATGTCGAAGATAATACAGTGAATTTGTGTTAATTTTGTTTATTTAAAAATGGGAAAACTGATTTATAGTTGTAAAGTAGAAATAGTGTTTTTACTTAATTTCTAGAAAAGATGAAGTATGAAAATCAGGGATGTGGCCATGAAGTATCTTGTCCCACATTCTCTCAATAGTTACCTTGAGCTTTGGGGGACTGCTAATTTGTAACTTTGTTGTCCATACCCTATTCCAAAGCTCCCATTTTGGCACAGGCAAGGAGGATGTTGGTGAAGGTTGCACAATCTGGCTGTACACCTGCCAATTACATTTTTTTGAAAGTTTTTGAAGACTTTTTAACAAATCCCTTTTGTGTACACCCGAAAATGATGGCATTCCATGAGATCAAATTATTTTGAGGCATTTTATCAAACAGTTCACATGCCTTGTCTATGTTGTTTCCATTATTCTTTGGTGGATGTCCATACCTCGTTCAAAAGCTCCCATTTTGACACAATCAAGGAGGATGTTGGCGAAGGTTGCAGAGTCTAGCTATAGACCTGCCAATTGCATTTTCTTGAAATTTTATGAAGCCTTTTCAACAAATCCCTTTTCTGTACAAAGGTTAAGTAGCCGGTGCAGGTGTATTCCCTTACCTTGTGATCATTACCAATATAATTGAGGAAAAATGTTAATAACTACTCATTGTGGTCATCTTCAGATGACTGAAAACCACACAAATCAAAAACCCATGAAAAAATTAAAAATATAAAAGCTATCAAATTCATTCATAAATGGTAAAGAGTCCAGTTACCAAAATTTTTAGAATCTATATCTTTGAATTTTGCATTCCATGTATTTTTATTGCCATTTTTCAATTCAAAAGATCAATAATAATGGAAAAAAATGACTTAGCAATGCACTACATTACAGAATGATCAATTTAGAAAATAAACTCCAAATCCTTAGCACAAGGGAAAAGTATATGAAAATATATATATAACATAACCACAAAAATAATAAGACAAATTCAGAGCTACTTCCTATGCAACCATTACAGTTGGGCTCCTACTCTTTACATTTCAATAATAATCATACATATTGACAAATAATTACAACAATCCATAATGTAAGTTAACAACAGAATTATATATGAAGTGTTCACAAGACCAACATATTATATTAAGGCCAAACCAATTTTGAACAACAACTATCACCAACAAATAGCTTTTGACAAACACTTAGAAAGACTAATCAAAAAAATGGCTTTTCAGGGATTATGCTTAAAATTTGTTGTGATGTTTGTACTTCCATTAGCATCACCCTAATCTTAACAATACTCTTGTTTATTTAACTGAATATATCAAAAAGACCATATGCATTTTTAGGAACCAAGTGTTGTCTATATGCTTCCTGTTGGATCTCTATAAGAGTATATATAATGTTTGCACATTTGTTGAAATTCTTTCAAAGAAGCTGCCTTAATTGTTTCAGTTAATCTGCAAAAATTGCTATGTTTTCTCTAAAACAATGAGGTAGTTCTCATTGCATATGTCCTTTTGCTTCCGACTGTAGCAGTGGACTTCGAAACATGGGAGCTCATGAAAAAGTACATTAAAAAGATATTCTTTCACCACCACATTCATGTGTATCAGATATTTCTTTCATACTCCCAGGCATGGAATTTTCTCTGCAAAACTCCCCGTCCTTGAAATCAGACGACGAGCTGAAGAGTTGAATTTTTTTTTCTAAAAACATTTCATGTCTTTCACGGTGTTCCTGATTTTCATGTCTGAAAAGAATTAATATATCACCTGTAAATAGCCCATATTTTGGAGTTCATTCTAAGTCCCCCTCTCCACAAAAAAATGTAATAATGTACGAGTTTTGAATTCAAATAAAAAATTAATCTTCCATACTTGCTAAAAATGCCATCATCAAAGTACCATTTCCGTTATTGACTGTCATGTTTGTATATTGTCAGGTTACCATTATACCCCGTTAGCTTTGATATTTATCTTGAAATAGACTTTTAAGTGAGGTTGTGCTTCAGCCTAGCAATTCTCCCACTATTCTTGGATGTATTCTTGAGTCCCATTGACCCATATTGGTCATTCATGAAAGTTAATATAATATTTTTTCTCTCTGGGTCATTTGGTGTAGCTTTCATTTTTTTTTTATACACCAAAAAGGTTTTATGCACATTTCAAAATTCATGAGTCAGTCTAGTAAGTAAATTATTGTCTGATATATCTTTGGTAGGCCTCTGTACCATTTCTTTCCTTTTTCCTATTTGTGGGAGTGTTTATTTTGTCTAAATTTACTTATGGAGCTTGACTAGCTTGAGAATTTTTAATTCCTCAGAATTTTGTGGGGTCTTCAATAAAAATAAGAATGCATTTGTGTTGTTCATTTAAATGTTGTGGCTAATTGCTTTGAATTCCTAGATAACTTTTAATGCTTAGAAATATGGGTGCTAGATATTGAGGTTTTTTTTGTTGGTTTTTAACAAGATTTGTGAGTGATAGTTAGGACTCACTTGGAGTTGAGTACAAATGTATGTCAGATAGTTGTATGGTCTGTTAGATAAAATATTGTGCTTTGCTCATATATATTTCTACTAGTTGTTTTGGAAGCCTAGTAAAGCAAATATATACACTTCGTGCAAGAATTTGGGGCAACCTTGGTTTAGAAACTTCCACATAATGTGTTCTAGCATGCTTACGACATAAGAATGACAGTGTTAATGTGGAATCATATCCCAATACATGATATTGTCATTGTAGTAAATTATCGATGTCAACTAGTTTACAACCACATGTCAGAGAGGGCCTATAAAGCACGACACTGAAAGCTTGGGTGATGGTAAGACTGTATAGTGGGAGGATGCAAACACATTGTAAGAGAAAGGAATTCACTCTTGCAATGAACAAATTAGGTTTTGGAGAGAAAAATGTTCCAAGAATTATAAAAGGATTTTAAAACAAAGGAACTGTCCATGAGTAAGGTTTTGCAGAACAATGAGAAATGCACTGCTTGTGTTGATGTTGAATTTGGGCCTCATAAAAATAAGTATTTTCTTCTGGTTGTTTGGTACCAACATGATGCTTAATGGGCAGTTTTATATTAACTGCCATATTCCTAATTAGGAGGAATACAAGACATGCCATTAGAATCAATCCATCTTGAAAGCAACTCAAGACATTCATTGTCAAAAGCCTTAATAGTGTTTGTTCAGTCTTCACGCTTGAAGCACACTCTTAAAGTCGTCTATTTTGCAGAAAATTTTCTTCATTGGTATGGTGTTCTTTATTGTTCAATGTTTTTTTCCTCTATAGTCTTCTAAAATCACAAAATCGCATGCCAACTGTATCACCCTTTATTTATATCTAGAGTAGAAAAACATTACAATACCTAGATTTAATCCCACAAGCATTCAACTTTAATTTAATTCCTTTAACCAACTCGCCCATGCACCATACTTAAAATACTCCAGTAACACTTATAAGGGCACTCAAAATTAAAAGCCATATGCAACCAATTTCCTAAATACTTTTGCACTACTTGTTTCTAAATATAAACTATTTAAAGAACTATAGAAGTGTTGTTAAGAAATACTGAGGAATAAGATAATAGTAAAAAATAAATTAGAATTTCTCTTGTATCCTTCAACCTCCTCCGTAATCTTCTAAAATCACAAAATCACATGCCAAGTTCTATATCACCCTTTATTTATATCTAGAGTAGAAAAACATTACAATACCCAGATTTAATCCCGCAAGCATTCAACTTTAATTTAATTCCTTTAACCAACTCGCCCATGCACCATACTTAAAATACTCCAGTAACACTTATAAGGGCACTCAAAATTAAAAGCCATATGCAACCAATTTCCTAAATACTTTTACACTACTTGTTTCTAAAAGTAAACTTCTTAAAGAACTATAGAAGTATTGTTAAGAAATACAAAGGAATAAGATAACAGTAAAAAATAAATTAGAATTTCTCTTGTATCCTTCAACCTCCTCTGTAATCTTCTAAAATCATAAAATCACATGCCAACTATATCACCCTTTATTTATATCTAGAGTAGAAAAACATTACAATACCCATATTTAATCCCACAAGCATTCAACTTTAATTTAATTCCTTTAACCAACTCACCCATGCACCATACTTAAAATACTCCAATAACACTTATAAGGGCACTCAAAATTAAAAGACATATGCAACCAATTTCCTAAATAATTTTACACTACTTGCAATAATTTATTTTTTACGGTAAACAAATAAAAATATACTTCATAAATAGCCATTTATTGTGCCCTTTTCTCTGTATAGTTTTTGCTGCTTGAAACTCAAATCGTGATCATCAAATTATTTCATGCGCAAGAAAGATAATGATAAAAAAAGCATGAATGAATGAGCCAACAAACATTACATTCACCATAATTTTTAGACATAAAGAAAGGTGAAGCACAAAAGCGGCCATACATGAATGAATGAGCTAACAAACATTACATACATCATAATTTTTAGACACAAAGAAAGTTGTAATATTCTTAGCCTTTATGAAGCATATGCATGGTATATCAAATTAACTTGTGATGCCTAAGCCCTAGCATTAAATACTGACATAGCTTCAACAAATGTATCCAATCAACTTGAAAGCTAAATAGAAATTATGAACATGGAAAGAGAAAAAGAATAATTAAGTAAAACATAGAGATTCCAAGTCAAGAAAAACTGCAAGTCCAATCTCTATCCTTCAATACAACGACTGTGTCTAAGTCCCATCTACATAACAAACGTAGTCAAAGTAAACAAAAGGCATATTCATGAGATGGAAATTTAAGCATTTTCTAAGAATCTACCCAACTCAAAGAAAAATAAAAATCACATCAGAAGTGACATCACTAAAATGGAGAAAAGTTTAGCTAGCCTAGAATTGACTTGAGTAGTATAGTCAACACAAAAAGCAGTCCCACAGATTCCTATGGAACACTCTAGTTTGAAATTTTCATGCTACATTCCCCCTCCCTCCATACGTCAAACTTTTACCGTCCTTATTGCTTTCAGCTAATTCAATTTTAGATAGACAAGCTCCATGTAATATATAATAATTTATAAATTGAACACTGGTTGGGATTTTTGGATTTCATTGTTTCCATTTGTACAAAGGCCATCAATTTTGATCATATGGGTTTTTCTCTATTGTTCAGATATTGCAGCAGACCATATTATGAGAAAGAATCAGTTGAGAGTATCAGGGAGGTGTGTGACTGGTGCTTTAGTGTTCAAGAATGAGAAGTGTTGGCTTTGGAGAGTGCACAAGTATGATCCACAATAGCAAAGATAAGAGAAATTTGAGAAAACATTGTTCTAGCATTAATGGATAGATACCAAAAGAGCTGAAGAAGGAGAGGAATCCTGACTTCATATATAGGATTGAAAGAAGAATTAGGAAGAGATATAAGCTTCTTGATGAAATTGTCTATTGATTGCAATGATTTTCATTTCAAGGAAGTTATTTTCAATTGGATGTTGTAGAAAGTGTTGAGTCTAACAAGCACATACTTTCCAAAAAAAAGTGGTGAAAGTTATTGTGTAACAATCTCTTTACTTTTCCATGTCTAAAAATCCTATGGTTTTGACTGTTTGGTTGATGAATTTATCAACTTGACTTTGGAAGTACCTCTTGATGTTGTTTGATGATGATACTGTGTGAATGTTCAATGTACTCTAAACAGTAATAGTTGATTATAATGGAAAGTGTTTGGTGCTCAAGAACTACAAGTTTTCTATGTAAACTTAATTAATCAGATCATTTACTATAGTTAATGGCATAGGAATGAAGACCAAAGGTATTTTTAGCAATTTTTATTATTATAGTTTATTTTTTATAATATACCACAATCCACTTGACGGTGCAGTATTTGTTGTTTCCTATGTCAAAGCTCTGTATATTAGTAGTGTTATTCTCAGGGCACTTGCACCAAAAAAACACCCCACAATCCACTTGATGGTGTAGTGTTTGTTGTTTCCTGTGATGATTAGTGCAAGGTTAGTTGTTTCTTGTGATGATCCCTAGTGTCACAGAGCAGGGTTTGTTGTTTCTTGTGATGATCACTACTATCATGGTGTAGGGTTTGTTGTCTCTTGTGATGATCCCTACTATCATGGTCTAGGGTTTGTTGTTTCTTCTAATGCTCCCTACTGTCAAGTAGATGACATAATACATTGCACACTACTCAAATGTCTCAACAACACTAGAGGCCCCAATGCTTTTGTAATATACACTCTACTTATTTTTTTCAGAGTTTGTATATGAGTTTTGGTGGTAAATAATGAAAAAAAATCACAGAGAAATATTTGCAGCAATACCCATTGAGATAAACACATTGATTTTTAAAATATGAAATACCCATGAACTAAAAAATGTAATGCAAAATAAATACATTTTTTTATCGAAAACCCAGATGGTGATTTTTCTCAAATATCAAATTTCAAACATACCCATAATGGTTGTTCGTGTAAAGGTCTGATATGAAATATGTAATAACTATAGGGTGCCTCTAAAATGATGCCAAACATAATAAAAATTGCTCTTTCCCACTCCCAAGTCTGCAATACACCTTTTGGAAATCCTAATGCCTCCAACCAACAACAATATAGTTGTTAATATCAGTTCATTTTGCCTAGAACAGATTAAAGCTTTCCCACACCCTAGTCGCAGCTATAAAATTCGGCAAGTGACTCACTGCAAGATTCGGTACAAAATGTATCCTTCTATCAACGATTCCAATGAGATTCTCCCTACAGGTGTTCCTTCAATTTATTCACAATAAACAAGAGTAGGTCTAAGAATACTAGAATTTACAACTACCAGATTCATGCTTCAGTTCGAGACAATATTTTTGTGGAAATGAAAATATGGATTGACTGTTTCTGTAAAATCAATTTACACAAAGGGGCATTCTATTAAAGGGACAACTGAGTGACCTAAAATTATGTCATGTTGTCAAGGATGCCAATATTTACATCTTCTATTGTGCCGATATTTACATATTTTGCAATAACTTCTATGCCACCGTAACGCAAGTGGAGAAGCGAAAGGTCAATACCAGGAGGTAGAGTTTGGAGGAAAATAGTTGGGAAATATGATGAACTGCTCGGATGCATTTCATGGTAGTCCATTGCCTCTCGACCATTCTGCATCATCGGACATAAAAAGGGCTCTCAAAAACTAAGTGTGGGGATGCCTTCAGCTTGAAAATTAATTACAAATAGATTTGTTTAAGTTTGAATTAATTTAGAATTTGGAAGTCTAAGGGTCAATTGTATAAATGTGAGTATAAACAAAGTTCAAATTTCTAACTACAAGTTGATCCAATTTAGGGGATGATCTATAGATTAGGTTTGAAATCTTAGGATGTGTGAAGTTAAGCTCATTGAAGGCTCAAGTTAACTATTACAGGTTTTTATATAGACACATGTCACTTGTTTACTAATCATTGCAAATCTTATGAAATAAATAGTTTTAAATGATTTTAAAGTAGAAGAGGAAAATGGGGCATTCATTTTTTCTTTACATTTTGT
This sequence comes from Sequoia sempervirens, assembly GCA_007258455.2. NCBI lineage: Eukaryota > Viridiplantae > Streptophyta > Pinopsida > Cupressales > Cupressaceae > Sequoia > Sequoia sempervirens. The sequence continues at coordinate 56,995 of VDFB02281732.1, forward strand.
CCTCACTTTAACTTGCATGTGAAATTATTAGAAATCATGCATCTCAAAGTAAACAAGTAATTAAAATGAAATTAATAACAAGTACTAATTTAAAGGATATAGGTATGGACAAAAACTATGTACATGCCCCTCATATTAAATGCTTTGTTTTCGTACATGCAAATAAACAAAATTTCATAAAATTTGAAACAGAAATAAATAACTACTTAACAATGTCAACAAACAAAAAGTAAAAGTAGAAAGAGAGATGTTGCTACGATTCTACACAATACACAAATTGAGATTTATGGTTGTGAAGGAGTTTGTACAAAATTGATAAATATGACTTTGAAGGAGCATGCAATAAATTTGGTTGCGAAGGGTCTTGCAATGAATAAAGTTGTGAAGTAACCCATAAAGAATGTGAGTACAAAAAATCCCATAAAGAATGTAACTACAAAAAAGTCTATAAAGAATATGATTGCAAAGAAACTTACACAAAATATGACTACAAGTAAACAAATATAACCATGAAATAGTCATTATAATCATAATTATAAAAACATTAATGATGATATATTCCTCTAATTAATTACATATGAATAAAAAATTATGATTATTTTAAAAAAATAATCATATCAATCATTAGATAAAAACAATAATAAAAATATAATTACAAACCACTTTGCGGAGGCAACGACTGCCTATCATAGTCTTGTTCTAGCTCAGAGAAGAGGGTATAGGAAGATTTGGTTGGAAGGTGATTCTATGAACATTATTAATAATTTGAAGAATTTATCTCCTCCGTCTTGGACAATTGAGGCCTTGATCAAGGATTCCATTGAAATTATTAAATCCTTTGATAATATTTATATTTCCCATATTTTGAGAGAGGGAAATAAGTTAGTTGATTTCTTCGCTAACTTTGGTGTTAGAGATAGTAAGGTTTGGGATTTAAATGACCCCACCCCTTATGAGGCCAGGGCTATTGTTATAAATGAAATTTAATTTACTCTTCAAGGTGTGCACGTCCTTGCTCACATGGTGGCATATCATTAGGAAGGAGGGTATGGTTATGATTTTGAGGAAAGGCTGTCATATGGCGCAGAGTTTGAATTCATTATGGTATGTATGTCCTATGGTTTCCTTTGCACTGATTGTGGGTGTTAGCCGCATAAGCTTCCAGAGTCTTTTGTTGGATTATTCGGTTCTGAGTGGTGTTTTTTGCTTCCTTCTGAGTTTCATGTTGAGTGATTGGTCTCTATTTTCCATCATCATGGGTGGGGACATAAATCATGTTGAGCCAAAATCCTATGATACTGCTAAGTAGAGAAAGGAAGTGTGGGAAATTTTAGAAAAGGGTGGCCTAACTCCCTTCATGGAGAAACTGCATGGCAATAATACTCAGGTTACTGAATTGGTTGAGAAAGGGTGGAAAGGGAGAACCTTGGACTTGGGTGGCAGGGAAATTGCAGTGAATGAGGAGTTCATAGCCCAGATTACTGGCCTTGTGATTAAGGGTATGAAGGTGTACATGGATAAGAAAGAGTCACTGGCTGCGATGTCTCTTTTCTTTAAGAAGAATGAGAGTGATGACTTGAAGCCTGCGAAGAGTGGTGGGTATCTGAGGAATTCCTTGAAGGCTCTCTGGCAGGATGTTGTCAAAGAAATCATGAGGTATGTAACCCTGGAAGGAAGGTACACGACCATTAACAATTACCATTTTTCATTGCTTAACCATTTTAGGCACAAAAAATGGGTGTCATTTCCCTATTATTTACTGGTGTCAATGGACTATGAGATTAAAGAGCATAGGAAGAATCCCAAAAACCTTGTCCTGCATGTGGGGTTGATTCTTTTGATTTATGAACATGTTAAAGCTCATGATGTCTAGAAAACTCTGGTTACTCTGAAGGCTAAAGCTAGGGAGGGTTATGAAACTGATTCGGGTGAGGAAAGGGCTTCTAAGAAACCGAGGAAGAGGAGGCTTATGTTAAATAAAGATTCTAAGTTGAATAGGGATGATGATGTTATTATGTTCCTGACTCGTATGCCTCTTTGGAGGAAGGCCCCATATCCCCTGTTTAGGGTAAATCTAGGAAAATGAAATTGGATGAGGAAGCAGGTTATACGACCTACAGTGATGATGTGGAGGTGACTGTTCCTTCAAAGACAAAAAATGATCTTTATGGGGAAGCTTCTTCTCCTCCCCCTACGTCTAGACTTGTGCAGGATCCAGAGGGGGGAAGTCGGAAGAGAAGGGTTTTGAATCCTAGTCAACATCTAGAGAAGAATGCCCATTTCTCTGTGGTTGGTGGCTTCCATGGTGAGGATGTTCTTAGCACTGTCATTGGGTTTCCTAAGCAGAAGGTTAGAGCTATGGGTGGTGAACAAGTTGCAGGAGCTAAGAAAGTGGATGCTGAGAGGATTCAAAAGAGGATGGCTATTGCGGAGCAAATTGCCAATTCCATTCATAGGATGAAGTCTCCTATCACTACTGGTAAAGGTAAGGATTCTTCTAAGGATAAGGTCCATGAGAGTTATTTTGAAGAGGATGTTGTTGTGGGAAATTGCATTGAAAATTTTGATAGGGAGGATCTTTTTGATGTGTTGGGTTCATCCCGTGACAGTGCCAATGTGCTTTTTAAACTTTTTAAATGGTTCTTTCATGAGATCAATAGGACTAATGTTCATATTAGTAGCATTGCTTGCAAGGCTGAGGACCCTTCGATCCAAAGCCAAATTGATAATTTAATGGCTGGTCTCAATACTGTTGCTAATACTGTGGCGGAGGAAACCGTCAATTTGAAATAGAGTATGGAGGCAAGAATGTTATCCCTTGAGGAGAAAATTGACAAAATTTGGAATGTGATTATGAAGAGTGGAGAAGCTTCTAAAGTCTTGACTAGGTTGAACTCTGCGATGGATTTCTCCCCTAATAAGAGAAAGGAAAATTTGTCTGCTGATGTTATGGCTGCTGAGGGTAAGTTGACTAGGGAGGATTATGTTGTTGCTAAGGGTGCTGCTAAAGGTTTTGTTTTGAGTTGTGAGGTAAAAACTAGTGGGCCTAGGGTTAGGACTAGAAATATACTAAAAAATCAGGCTGGGGCCTCGGGTATGGAGGTTTCTAATACTGGGGTTAAGGGACAGAAGCTTGCTACTAGTGAGATGGAAGCTGTTGAAATTATGAACAATATGTAGTGGTGTGTGTCATTTTTTGGCTACTTTTTGGCTAGTGGTTTGTTGTCTTTGGGCTAATGGTTGTTTAATGTTGTTTCCTTTTTTCTTTAGCTATTCCTTTTTGTAAAGGGTTCTGGGCCCCTTCAAAAACCATTTTTTACCACTAATCAAAACAATAAAAATATAAATGTATAAACACATGACATTAAAATGTAAAAAAATAAGGGGTGGGAGGTGAAGCTCAATTGACTAAGCATTTTACTATAGAAAAGAGGTCACGAGATCTAGTCTCCCCTATCCCATGATACCAGAAGACATGTAATGCAAAGTTGGTCAATTAAATGAGAAAAAATGGCTAAAATGATTGGATGTTTTTTTTTTATGCATGACTTGGATTAAAGTCTTTGTAAGATTAAGGTCAAAGGTCACAATTTTCCCATTGCCTCCACTTCCCTCTCCAAATTTGGTTCTGGGTATGAATGGTCTTTTTGTGGTAAATCTTGTTTTAAAGAAATATTTCCAATATTGAATAAAGAGTGGGTAATATGGTATGTCTGTCAAAGCAATGATAGCATGATGTCAACAAATGGACCAATGAAATCTTTCCAATAGAGAATATAAGATTTGATAATCTAGGTGGGTATGTTGAAGACAACCTTCTTGATTTATTCATGGTAATGATATTAGTAGAGTGATGTCATTTCCAAATTGCTTTGGGATTGGTGATATGAGAATGGACTACAGCCATGGATGACATTGAAAACACAATGAATCTGTCTGTTGACGTGAATCTATATGGGGGATATGTTGGTGATATCCGAAGAAGAGCCAGTTCACATGAGCATGGAGTAGAGAGCTCCAACCAATGCCAGTGACAGTTCCTGAAAACAATCTTTCTTTTGAGGACACAATGAATCTGTCTGTTGACAGGACTGTTGTACGAGAAGCCATAACCTGTATGTGGTTGATATTGGAAGGAGGTCATTTCATGATGGATGACAACTTCCAATGTCACCAACAATATGTTAATACAATTCATCTTCCAATCACACAGATAAAACACCTCGGTCTATCTATCTTGGATGCACTTTTTATCAAAATAATAATTTCTTTGCAGAAAAGAATTATTCCAACTTATTTTTAAACTAGCACTTGCATTATGAGGAGGTGCAAGGAATATGTCGATAGAATTATATAGGTATCTAGAAATTTGAAGGTATTTTATTAAGGAGTTCTCTATTTTCCATTGTGACTCTATTAAACATGAAGGGAAATGTGCAGAAATTTTCATGATAACCATTGCATTTACAACATCAATAGTAATTGAAACATTTGTCTATTTATAATTCTCTAATGTATAAATTTGCAACAATACTTCCAAAAATTTAGAATCAAATTACATCGTGCACCTTTGAGAGATTGCTTCAATAACAAAAAAAATAGATTTATATAGTTATACAATGGAAAATAAAGAAAAGCTTATGACCATAGAAATACCAAAACCAAAAGGATCATGGCTACATCACAAAAGAATGAAAATTCCTATATTTGTGATAAATAAACCAATTTCCTCTTAAAACCTTGGGCATTTGGTTTTTTTTGGAGCAACTTATAAATTACAAGCAAGATAACTTTTTAGAGTTTTTTTGTTTTAATGTGCACTAATGATGGCTATCTTGGAGTAACAGCCTAACAAAATTCTTCTATTAAGAGTCTAACAGTAAATTGTTGTAGTATATTTTAGATGCTGGAGGTATAGCCTTGAGTCCATCCCAAAATACATTCAATATGTCTAAGCAGAGAGATGTGGAATTATTTCACAACTATCTTGAGGTATAAGCAAACCATGACCTAATAATATTATTTTATCTGGGGCCTATATCTAATAAGTTTTGTGGTGTTTTGTTATCAGGATTGAACCTAGATATCAAGAAATGGAAGGCAAAGACATACCCAAGGTTGAGAAAGATGTTGTAAAGTCTTGAGAATTCAATATCCTATACACACAAACTCCAACATTGTTCTCAAATTTTACAATCAAACTTGGAACTATTCTTCATCAAGAAGTTCCTTTATTGATGTGTCTCACACTAATCGTCTATTCTTGGGAGCTTAGCTATTTTTAGAATTTTGTTTTGTAACAATTATTTAGTAGCTACAACTATGGGCTTTTTGGTTTTTTTTCTTTTTTTTTCTGGAAGAGCTTTTTTGGTAGAGTTTAGGAATGATGTTGTAGAGTTTTATTATTGGCTTTTGTAGTCTTTTCTAAGATGTCGTGTTCATTTTGAATAATTTTTTATTCCTAAAAATGGACATACATTTAACTGTGTTATATGTCCTTTTTTTCTTGCTATATTTCTTCTAGATCTACTATAATATGGGTACATGTCTAATGTAAAATGTAAACTCTTGAGCTATCCAATTAGAAACTTTTTAAGCAATTAGATGTAATGATTATAATCTTTCCAATTAAAAACATATCTAATAGTTTTAGATTGCAAAATGATTCAATTGAAATTATGATCAACATGATAAAATGTACAAATACAAGAGATTGCATTGTGAGAATAATTCCTTGTACTCTTAAAGAAACATCTTCTTTGCCTATATCATGCAGAAGGAAGTTCACCTACACTACCTCATAGTACTAAAAGATGACTGGCTCTTCATGCTTTGCCACTACTATACATAATCAATTCACAAAGTGCACAAATATGAATCTAATCACCTTTGTAGCACATATCTACAAAAATTTTCAAGGGTTCAATAGATGAGTAATAAAATAAATTGAATTTCTTGTACATCTCCACCTCTTCAAAGTCACATCACATGAAACAATTCCATTTTTGGTCAAGTACCCTTCTGGTATGGTCTAGTACATGGTGGTTGGAACCCATTTCATATCCCTTGGGTTTATGATATGGTGCTTAACATCAATATTCAACATAGCCACCATTTTCTTCCTATTTTACATTAGTTATGCATGGTTGGTCGTATAGGGTATCCCATCTGTGGAACACCCAAAGTTATACCAGGAATCATATGCCTAAGTGAATGACCTTTTTGAGAATAGGGACCATGTGGATAACGAGGTAGCATTAGAGGGTTCCCACCTGTGGGATGCCCCATATAATTTCCCAAGGTTGCTCCTCCCATTGTTAACAGATGCACAAAACTTGGAGATTAACTAACAAACATAAATTGAAGAATTTATAATAGAAGAAGCTTGCTACAAAGGAGGTTGCTTCAAATCTCCATCACGTACACTTGTTATATCATGAATGTTGGACCTTTTATTATCCTTGCTCCCTGATGTAAGCCTTAGATAATACTTTTGAGCATGGCTTCCTACTTGAGTTGGTGTCCTCGAGATTCCAAAAGTTTCTTGAAATGTTTCTCCAATCACCTCTTCCATACTTATCGAGACCCATCAAAAACAACCTGCATTACAAACACAAACAAACAAATTTAAAACTTTGGTCTGTTACCCCAACATGCATCTATTTATCTAATGAAGTGTGCCTCAGTTTTGAGTAAATGTAAATAAAAAATGCCTACAGTGTAAGAAGTATAACGTGCTTCCAACAAAGTACTGGAAGGATATGTAGTTGTTTCTTTTCCTTCTCACCTTTCAATGTTCAAGCAATAAGATACATATTTTTTCTTCTCCAAGTAAGGGAGTAGGTAAACCCTTTTATAATCTATTAGCTTAACTCATTAATTCTTATTTACATTGGCAGTAGAGGTCTACACACTCAAGGATGAACAAGGCTTTTAAATTTAGAATTCCTAATTACACAAAACCTTATTGCCTTCAAGAAATGGTTCAAACCTCCCCTAACTCATCAATAAAACAAAGTAATTTTGAAAAAAAAAATAAACAACACAAATGCTACATTTTATCTTTCATTTCACTAAAAACCAACCACCATTTGAGTGTGATTTGATTCTCAAATAAGATGTTAACAATTGTTAATTAGCAATCAACATGACCATGAATTTTTCCAATCACTTATATTTATGAAAAATCAAGGATCAAAACACCCTAGATTACATCTAGACAGGCTGCAATATAGTCAAAGACCTCGAAACTATAAGAACTATTTTCCATTTGTGATGAAGCTAGTAAATGAACAAAAACCTATAGCCATTGTGGCAAAGGTTCGATACAAACCAAAAATTCAATTAATCCAACAATATGAATAAATATGCTACAATCAATGTAGTAATTTAGCTCTAATGTGAATTGGAAATCTAACTAATCCACCACAATAAAGATGAGGGTTCAACCACAATATCAACACTAAATGGGAACTCATAACCTTTTTATTTGTTTGTACCGTGTGATCTCTAGAATATGGGTAAGTTTTCTTTAATCTTTAATATAATCCATAGAATTGAACAAAACAATTATGTATATTCTTGTTTCTTAAAATTCTTCTAAGATAAATATAATATACAATAAATAAATTTTCAAATAAAAAATATAAATTTTCCACATAAACCATCAATGAAACAAATAGAAAATTTTCAGTGGATTAGAATTACATACCGGATATAAATTAGTTGGCATTAAATGTAGAAGATGTACATACCAAAATCAATATTTGAGAACCAAGTGCTAACAATAATTGCAAAATCTTGTAGTTGACCAAAAAAATATTGAATGTAAAGGATTATCTTCAATCATCCACTATTAAGGGCTGGGGCACTAGCTCGGTTGGCTAAATATTTCCTGTTGCAGGAGATTGGTCACAAGGTCTAGTCTCCCCACCCCCGTGGTACCGAAGGGCGTGTCACGCCAGCACTTCCGATCACGTTAAAAAGACAAATAAAATTTTCTCATAAAGCATTAAAGAAGCGTGTAGGAAATTTTCTCCTATTAAAAAAACATATCTCAGTTAAAAAGAAAAAATAAATAATTTTTCCCCACAAAACATTAATGAATAAATAAACCCATGAAATAAGATGTCATTCATAACTGCACAAATATCTTTAAGAACAATTATTTTTAAAAAAATATTTAAAAGAAAGAAAATCTCAAAAAAAACTATTCACCATTTTTGGTCCATCTTCTATATATAAACACAATAAATTGAACACAATGTCTTAATCTGTAGACCTGCAAATGGAAATGGCCACCAATATTTTCACCAGATTAAAAACACATAAAACCTTAGTTAAGAAGAAAAAACAAATAAATTTTAATGAATAAATAAACTATTAAATAAGGCATCAAGTCTCTGAAATTCATAATCTAGACAAATTTTACCTGCAAAAATATCTTTAGAAGAGAATTTATTTTTTAAAATCTTTTTAAATAAAGAAAATATTTTAACAAAAACTATTTACCATTTTGGTATGCCATCTTCTGCATATAATCATATGATCTAAAGGTGATATTGACAACAACGTAAAGAGAAAGCTCATGGCATCCTATTATAATGAAGAGGGGCTCATTGCACTCACCCATAGGGCAGATCTATTGCATCTTTTTCTATCACGGTCAGTAGGCTCTACACCAACACCAGGCTTTGTAAACACAATAAATGGAATGCACTAAAAAAAATAACTACAAATGGAAATGGTTGCCAATCTTCACTTCTTGGCAAGCTTTATTTATAGTTGCACAATGTCTGCTAAGTAGGTTAAGAATGTTGTGGGTGCACAGGGTGGTGAAGGTAAAATATAAGGATAAAATCATCCTACATGGAATGTGATAGCTGCAACAAACAAACAGTAGAGATAAGAATAAAACATAATTATATTATAGTGCGATTAGTCAAAGCCCTAGCATAGCATAATATTTTAAAATGAGACGTTCACCAAAAACAATCTCCCTACAGCCACTGCTTTTTTTTCAGCGTGAGAACTTTCTGGCAAGAGACAACTTCTCGGCTGGAAGCTAGCACAAAATATATCCTATCGGCTAAATTATGATTAGTTAGGTATTTTTTTTATTAAGGTAAACATGGGAAAATGGATCGTACCCATATAAAAAACAATCATAGAGGCAAGCAAGACAAGTATATAGGTGTTGATTGGGTATTAGTTAAAGGTATTTGTTGATTAATAGTATTTGATTTGATTTTATACGGTTTATGTTATTTTTATAGAAATAAGAGGAAAAGTTATTTTAAAATTCTTTTATTAGATATAATGTTTTAATGTCTTGTTATTGGTCTTATGTCAATTGAGAGTAAAATGTATAACGTTTTTAAAAATTTACAATTTTGTGTTATATAAGATTGTAAGTGGGTATATTATAAGTTTTGTGGGTTGTGTGACATTTGTTGTTATATGTAGTTCAATGGACCCTTCCATACTTATCAATATTGAGACAACCTCTACAAGTTTTTGATAAATTAATCACCATACTAAAGTTGTTATATTATTATTGATAAAATATGTTGGACTATATCAATAGATAATATCATGCAACTACATTCAAATAACCCACACCAATATTTAATAACATACAAGAAATTACTCGAATCTAACCAGCCAATGTTTGTCTTGTATTATTGTTCCACTCAACAAATCAACTTGTCAAAAAAAATAGAATAAATTCAACATACATGTAATCCATAAATGAGACCCATAGGAAACCAAAGGGGTTTCGTCCTTAAATTAATAAATTAAAGGTTTTTCATCCTCAAATCAATAGTTGAGTGTAATGCTAGTAAAATATAAGATGAATCTTCTAATAACCAACCACCTCAATTTATACACAAAGGGACCAAATCCTAATACCCCCATGAGTTGTATTCATTGTCAATATTCCACCTCAAATTTAACAATCCACCTTGTTATCATAACATCCTTTTAAAAGCCAACTTTCCTCTTAAAAGCCAATGTGTAGCTTCCTCATAATGCCATAAAACTAACATAACTAAGTGGAATATGGACCATAACCTCCATTTATGGAAATCCACTCCTCATATCAAGAGATTCTAAGGATTAGATTAATTTTTTTGTTATTTCTCTTTTTCCCCAAATCATACACCCTTATTAAATTTATTTCTTTAGCCCATCAAAAAGTAAAGGAATGGGTTCATGGGTCAACACATTATGAATTGATGAAAAGAGAACATTACAATTACACACTTCCTAGAATCACTTGCCCACAAGCCATACAATGTTGGATGTTCAAATATCTCTAGTCCCTCTTAAGTAGCATCCTTTGTAAGTAGGTTCATCCAATGGACTGAGTACTCTATGATGGTCCAATCCATTAGTTTCTTCTTATTAGTGTGAACAAGATGTTTTACCTAACTAGATCACCCCCTAGGTCCTATTCACACTAGTTTACTTAAATTTACTTAGGGTACACATAAGAGGGTGAACCCACAAAAGTGGTTTACAATTGGAGTGAGGAAGGAAAAGTTGAAAAAAATAACCCCATGTCTCACCTTGGTCTATGTAACCAAGGGGTTCTCTTTGTATTGTCAATAATCATAATCTATCACATTGTATTATTTTTGCATCCTTTGATATGAATAATATTATTTTCTCATATTTTTTCAGAAACTCCACCATGAAAACTATTTGAAACATACAACACAAGTCGAAATGAATGAGATATCATTATTATTGTCTTCTCACACAAATGAAATATCATCTAGTATGTATTTTATAAATTTCACTTAAAGTCCTATATTACCAAAACTTGCTTCATCAACAACACAAATGAATGACACACACTTGAAAACTCACTTCGCATAGCAAAAAAACTTTAAGCCCAAAAAAAAAAATCCTTGCAAAGGAAACCTATAGGTAGGATGAAAAACCTACCGTGCACAAAAAGGAGGGATTTATTTTTTAGAAAATCTCTAAAATTGGAGGTTATGGAGAAAATTTGCTTTCCATAATTTCTAGAATTTGTGGAATATCCTTAAGCTTTGATGCATCAAATATTTGAATATTCTCCTCCTGATCGCAATAAAGGTTTGCAAGACTATGTGCAAGGAAATTTCCTTCCTATAACAATACTAAATTTGATATGTTTCAAATTGATCTAGAAAATTCCAATCATCATGAGGGGTATAATTGATCTTCCAATTATTAAGATTTTTCCTATTGATAACATTAATAATTTTAAGGGAATCTCCTTCAATGATAATATTAGTTATATTATTCTTTATAGCCAAATGTAAGCTTGCTACTAGGGCTTGAGTTTTTGCCTAATTATTTGATCCAATATGAAGTCTAATAGTAGAAGAAGATATTATTTCTCCTTTTGAATTATGAAGAACACAACCTACTCTTGACACTCTTGGATTACCATGAGAAGCTCCATCAAATTTTGATTTAACCATTGGATACTTTTGTGGAATCCAAACCACTTTTCTTTTTTCCACCTAATGACAAGATTCAAAACAACCAAAATAAGGAAGAGAAAGAAATTTCCACTATTTTAATATGTTTACATCCAAAAAGAAAAAGAAAAATTAGAAATCCCAAACTTGAAGATATAATCCATGTTTTGGGAAAATGTGTCTCGACCCTACAATTACATAAGGTTTACTATTGACAGCTTAGTGCCCCCGAAAGCTAAATTTTATGTATATTTTATGATTGTAAATCTGGATTGTTCATCATTAGGTCTCAGTTCTAACGATCAATATTTTTTTGGCTTTACTTGCCTTAGAAGGCAACCCTTTTTATGATGGTGTTGTATTATGATTGTGTATTGTGATGTATTTTGAGAGTTTGATAGTGGTTGTGTTGCCTTTAGATCTCTAGGTGGTGATACTCTTGTGAGAAGCTTGCTCTGCAAGTATATTATAATCTTCATGATTTTTGAATAATTTATTGGGCGGCTTTTGGAGTGTGGGGTTTTTCTCTCGAAAGGGTTTTCCCCACATAAATCATTGTTTTGTGCTATGCATGATATTTATGTTTATTTAAATGTTTAAGTTTTTGTAATTGTTGTAAATATCTATAAAGTTTTGTATTATCCTCTCAAGATTAGTGTAGGAAGTTGTTCCGCTAACTTAGCTTTCTTACAAGTGTTATTAGAACCCAATCACCTTTGGTTTAGTTGTGGGTTGTTGGGTTTTTTTAACTAACCTATATTTGAGGGGGAGCTTGTGTGAAAGATACTTTGTGATCTTGTTCCAAAAAAATTTAGATGGTAAGTTCATCAGGGAGAATAGATGTGGATAAGTTTTTTGGAAATAATTTTGAAATGTGGAAGTTAAGGCTGAAGCTAGATTTTTCATGAACCAAACACTAATAATTTTTGGCAACCCTTCCTTTAAACAAAACATTGTAAGGTTACTATGCACGCCAAGACTAAACCTTAATTTATTTAGGTTGTGTTAAGAAAATTAGAAACTCAAATGGAGATCACATTACTCATTTTCTCATGTTTTATGTGGTTAGAAAGACCAACAATAGCCAAACACTCTTAATGATCTCAAACTGAATTGTATATTTCTTTATAATTTTAAGTCTACCAACCCTAATCATAGGAGGGAACTTTATGAAATAAGTAAAGTTCATTTTCTTTTGCAATATAGATTTAAATGGTGAAGGAACTCCACTTGTTGCAAGGCTTCCAAATTTGAGAGTGATGGTTGTTCATTGAAATACATTAACATTAGTAATTATTAAGGAAAATAAACTAGATGTTAAAATTGTATTCTTTATTAGAACCACTTCTAAACTTTGAAAATTCATTTCTTTGTACCTTTATAGAAAGGAGATTCATGTATGATTAAAAATACTAGAACTATATCCATCTTCAATATTTCATGCATTTAGTAATCTTTTTTTAACTATTTTCAATTTATGAAGTGAGTTATAATACACTTCATTCATTTATATGATAGTAAATGATCTTTACCATATGTGTGTTTTTTGTAGGATGTATCAAAGCACACATTTATTAATAAGACTGTTTATGTGAGTGGTGTCTTAGTCTTAATATAAAAGCCTATTCCAAGACTTAACAAGATAATAGTTAGGAGATTAATATTAGGATATATGGTAAGTATCATATTTGTAAGGGAATGTACCTGGTAATGTAAAAGGGGTCCAAAGAATAAGATAAAAAATAAAATTTATAATATTATGAACATGTGTTAGAAATTAACTTTATAACTTATAATGTTTAAGTATAAAATTTCAAGTAGATGTATCCACACTTTCTCTACTTGAGAATTTTTGCATTTTTTGGAAGGGTGGGAGCATCAAGAATTATGTTTTTGAGATGATTAGCCTATATTTAAAAAAAGAGGGTTTCAAAACCATTGGAGACTTTCTTTCATTCCACCCTGTTATAAATTTCAAGTACAATAATAACACTAATAACAACTAATATGTATAATGTTACTTAAGAAAGTGTTTTTCACTTGTTCTCCTTTTTGTCTATATTTTCTAGTGTATAAAATGAGTTTATAGAAAATAATCAATAATGCTTAATGAGCTTGAGTGGTACACATGACACTCTTGGAATCAAGCAATGTAAATATAGATGAAACGAGAGTTATTAAATGGTCACTCTTCTTCTTACAATTGCATTTACCCTACCTTGTAAATTATAAATTTTAGTGCTAAGTACACAATGGAGGGAGTTTTGACGTTTTCGTAAAAGGGAAATGATGTTCATAAGGTTCTCACAAGTCTAACATTCTATTTTTTTATAAAAATATGACACAAAGGAAAAAAATAAAGAAAATTACTTGAAGGGATTTCATAACATTTATAACACAAACCTTCATAAGAAACCCATAAAACAAGGGCCCTAAAATTTGAAAAGAAAGGGTTTTACAAATTTAATATTGTAGGTTTTTAAATCAATAAAATATAGCTCGGGGGTTTCATATTTGGTTCATAGATATAGTAGTTAGATTAAGCACACTATCAATTTTGAAACATACTATTTAAAAATGTATATTAAAGCTCAAAATGTTTATTAGATGTTTGTTTCATGCTTGCAACACATTATAATATTTTTTATATGTGATATTATGAAATCATCATTCAACTCCTTGATAAATTTGCATAAACTCTTATCTACTGAGAACTGTTATAGATCTATTATTCATATAAAATTCAGTGTTGTTGTTAGGTTGACTTGCCTAGGTTTTACAAAACATGAAGTGTAGGAGAGATGTATCCATCTCTAATTAATTGGCCCATCTTTTCAATGATCTTGAACATAGAAATTTGTAACTTGTTAGAGATCATTGATAACAAGTTGGAGAACCAACACATTCCATGCTTGTTTTCATGTTCTTAGACCCCCAACTCTATTTTTCAGTCCTTTTTAACACCAACAACATTGCCAATGCAATCCCTACCAACAATCCTAACACACACACTTTGTGAAACCAAGTTCAAAACTATTGTCTTGTTCATTTCATGGAAGTGTAGTATCACACCATCATCTAAAATTTATAGTCCATTGCAAATAAAATAATTAACTTTCAAAATTGAAAATCTTATGCTAATAACTCCTATACAAATTCAATTTTGTTGGATCAAATTATCCAAAAGTTCTTTCCACAATCCAACCCCAAAAACAGTAATAAAAATAGTTGCAAGAACATTGATTGTAATATTATCCTTCCATTTATAGCTAGTATTGTTATTCTCATATCTAGCATTGGCAATGTTACAACTCATTTTGTAGTGTTGACATAAAAACCTAATACACTAAAATTATCAATCTATGTACTTGAATCAATAGCAACAACTACAACTAGAGAAATACGGTATGCATGTTGCTAACCATTAATGCTCCAATTCTTTTGTCAATGACCTAGGTGCTCTTCTTCAAGAAATTTTACAAGAAAACAACTTAGAAATAGTTAATATGACCACTTGAAAGACTTCAATCACACCGAACAAGATTGCCTTCCCATCTATTTCAATTTTGTTTCTCAATATTTGTACCTTGAAAGCACAAATGTATAACATTTTCCACCATGATGAGTTTTGTACAATATTTTAAGTTTAGAAACTAAATATATTCCATACTTAAACGTAACAATGTCTTGCTCAAATGCATTCATGTTTGTCACTCTCCATACAATACAAATACAAACAACAAAACACAAGTACTAACCTTTATGTAACACTCATTTTGAATAGACTCATAAGAGTTTATGAATCTTCTCCCCTAGATGTTAAAAGTTACAATCCTACTTGTCACATGAAGGTCTTATTGGTATTTCTACTAGGAAAAAGATAAGCTGACACTAGTAACTTCTCTACTTAAAATGCCATGTTAGCATTGGATGTTATAAAAGCCTTGTAAAGCTGTGGTGATTTCCTTTCCCTGGGGCACCCTTGTATGAAATTCACTAGATACATAATTGACCATGTTGAAGTGATTTGTGGTAACTTTCTACTTGTGAAAGCAAAAAAGTGATGATATCAGTATGTGAAACAAAGCACTAATTTCTAACTCATAACCTCATTATTCTCTTTCTTCGGTGAGTAAGATTTCTTTGAATTTTAAATAGCTATTTCTGTTGCAAATAGTAGGTTTTTTAGATTTCAGGGTTAGGTTTGAAATTTGGGTATTTTGACCGCTTGTCCACATTATGCTTTATGAGAATAATGATGTCTCTACAAAAAATCTGCTAAAAATGTATGCTGCATTTCATCCTTGGAAAATGATTCCTCTCATTTTCTAGGTATGGTATAAATGAGCCTCAAATCATAGGTCTGTTGTAGTAGGGGAGAGGGGCTAGTAGTCATGCGGGCTAACTTTGTCAACATGTAGCCATTGATTGGAATATCGTAGAACCTTCATTTTTTTTTTGAAATGTAGACTAGCCTCTTATCTATCTATAACTAAGGTTTGGAGGTTTGACTCATCATGCAACTTGCCACATTAACACATCTATTGAGAAGTGTTTAAAATTTGACTTTTTAAAGATTCGATCAAAACTTAATCATGAGAACCCTAGTAGTTGAACAAAAAAATACTATTTGTTGCTTGTAAAATATCATATTTGTATTTAAAATAAATTAATATGCAACATAAATGGACCAAATACTTATTAGTAACCATAAATCTTTGATATCTCTAGCTTTTATATTCAACACATATAGACCAATAGTTGAACACAAAAAAACTATTTGTTGTTATAAAAATAACACATAGTTATTTAAAATACAACTTATATCAAACAACAATGGACCAATAGTTGAACACTAAAACTTTTTGAAAATCCTTCACATTTAACGGAAAAATGCATGGTATTTATTGTACTCACCTTTTATATTTGTGATAAGACAAATTATTAATATAAAATACTCCAATGCTTGTACATTGCAATGCTTGTACATTGCTACCCCAATAATCGTACACATAAGAATAATACTTTTTCTCTATGATAACAATACTTGTTTAATTGAGTATCTTATTTTATTAAATGAGCATTTTATTTTTTAAATGACACACTTATAATGGATAGTTGTGATATTTTATTTGAGACAAAAAAAATGCTTATTTCACTTCTTCATGAATGTATTTATGTTTTTTTAATATAACATTGAGAGGTTCTCATGTGTTCCGAGTATGGGTCCACTTTTGATTAACATTTGGTTATTTTTTTATTTACATTTGGACTATTTATTTACAACATATAGTATAAATATGTGGTAAGATTGGATATTATAATCACAATTTGCACTACTATTAGACCCCGCACACAATTGGCCCCTCTCCCCTAGTACCTGAAAAATTGAAAAGGGAATTCCTTTCTTAAATAAAAGGGCTGAATCAGCAATGTAGACAGAACCCAGAAGGACCAGAGAAACTTTAATGGTAAACAGTGCTACAGTAGTCAGTAAGGAGTACGGACAAAAAGAACGTATGTACCCAAAGGCCCAATCTTCAACTGTGATGAAGCCCAAAAACCTGACAATACATTTCAAAACAGTAAGGATACAGACACCATAATTTCTTAAATTTATATGGAATCCAAAAACTTGACAATGTATTTCGAAACTCTAAATCAGTAAAGACACAGACATCATAACTTCTTAAATCATATAGAACCCAATAACTGGCCAATGCATTTCAAAACCCTGGATCAGTAAAGACACAGACATCATAATTTCTTAACCATATGGAGCCCAAAAGCTTGGCAATGCATTTCAAAACCCTAAATCAGTAAGTGCACAAACATCATGATTCTTAAACCGTAAGTAGCCAAAAACCTGACAATACATATTCTGAAATTGTGTGTATAATATTTGTTGGCATTACAAACCACTAGAGCTCTCGTATACATCGATAACAAGTCAAATACTGACTGCTCAACTTGTCTAATTTACTCAAAATCTCGGAAATACGAGCCTCTAATCAACCGCCCCAAGCGGTTTACTCTCGCATATCCGTCCACCTGTGTCTGCAAAATTTGCTGCAGTCATCCACCATTTTTCTGCAGCTTCACTCCATCATAAATGTGAGGATTGGGGCATAACTGAATCTCCCCACTCTCTCAATTCTGTCGCTGCACTGCACTGCAAACATCCAGAAATTTAAAGCGAAAGACGCCTATTCTACAGCAATCACACACATATGAAAACACAAATCCGCGACAGAGTCGGGCCATCCAAGGTCGAATCTCGAAGAAATTGCGTTCAGCCTATCGTATTAAATACAGGATAATTTGTGAAATCTTTCCTACACCTCCCATTCCTGAGATCAAGCTTTGATCCACCTCTCCGCGCATACCGCAATTTATCAACAACTTAACCTTGATATGCAAGACATCGCAGGAATGCAGATTTAGGGTTAAGCCATGGGCATCGGATAACAAGAATGTAATCATCTTCCCAAGCTCCCAAGAAACAACCAAATTCAAGCACTCCAACTTTTGTTCTCTCTTTCTTTGAGTACCTAGGGGATGCAAATTGTGTCCTTTTATACAGAGTCGGTGCAAGCTGGATTGATATGCCATCTAACATTCCACACTCAAACTTTTGTGGAGACTGGGCCACTTATTTTTCTCTGTGGGCCCGACAACCTTGGCGCCAAGGAAACAACCAAATTCAAGCACCCAAACTTTTGTTCTCTCTTTTTGTGAGCAAGGTATACAAATCGATGTCCTTTTTATACATGAAAATTAAATTTAAACTGGTTCTTTAGGGTGAATTAATCAAATTAAATAATTGGTTATTATTAATTAATTTAGATAAAGTTGAGTTGGAGTAGAGTGAATAGCTCATAAAATATGAATTACAACCTATAATTGTTATATATATATATATATATATATATATATATATATATATATATATATATATATATATATCGAGGTGTATATTTTTTTATTAGTAAATTTAAATTAAATAAAAATCATTGCACATGGCAGTTAAACAAAAATAATAGAATGTTGTGATGTTAGTGATAGTAGATTTCCACAATCCATGTAGATTATTGCTAAAATTTCTGGATTAGATTGTGTCTGAAATTTTTTGCATCAACTTTTGAATCACACTTTGTGATTCATCATCAGGATAAGAGAGCACAAGGATGAAATGAATAGCTGCAATAAAAAAAAGCAATAAAATTCCACTTTAAATGATAAAAAAACACTACACATGGAAATAGAATGTAGATTAATGTTTTTCTTTCACGGATTTATTGGCCACCTATATGTCACCATTGTAGAGTTACGTCTATCGACATAATAATAATAAATGAAGAGATTATTTAGTTTTTTATTAAAGAATGTGTGTCGATTGATGAAGATGGTGAGATACGCACATTTTCAAATTTGGAAATGCTCTAAACAATTGTGTGTATAGAAAATCAAAATATTCTTCTATGCTTTGTGTTTGATTGAATTTGTCATTCTAAATGTAATTCATAGTTGTGAACTTACTTTCTCCTTGTGAAACCAATCTTTGATGATCTCTAGATTTTGTCCCATGAACTATAAAAAATAGGCTACTAGACAATGGTATCCTCTTTTACACTCTCAAGGTTTTTCTACCAAGCTTGTGGTGTTTAAAAATATCTTGGAAAATAGTATGCTTTAGACATGCACATAGATTATAGAATGATTGCTAGGATAAATGTATGATTAGATATGGTAGATGCAAATGTGAATGAGTGCATTCATGAATATCCTTGCATTGAGAGATTCTTGAATTTTAGGCATTGTAGTGCTCTCTTTTTGTGTATAATGAATGCAAATTGATATCTTTGTGTACATGAAAATAACACCAAATTACAAATGTTTATGCATAGTCGGCTTAGGAACAAAGTGTGAAAGGGCATCAATAATATACTACTAGACAATCATATCTTATTTCACACTCTCAAGGTTTTCTATCAAGTTGGCAATACTTAAAAATACCTTCACAAAAAGTAAGCTTTAGATATGCACATGAACTCTAGAATGATTGAGCTAGGTGATTCACATGTGGTAGGATGGGTGTGTGATCAATGTGATAGATGTAAATGTGAATGATTGTTCTTGAATGTGCTTGCATTGGAAAATTCTTGGATTTCATGTGTTATGTTTCTATGTGTATGAATGAAAATTGATGTCTTTCCATACATGAACATAACACCAAATTACAAATGCCTATGCATAGTTAGCTTGGGAGCAAAGTGTGAAGAGGGGTCAATTGGTTAAAATGCTTGATTTTAATGTTGCATTTATAAGGATCAAGATTAAGGTTGTGAATACAACCTTGGTTAGACAACCATGTTGGATTAGTTCCTAGAAGATTAGATATAAATTGGGATAAGATTAATAATTAGAATCAAACAAATAAATCTGTTGAAATGGGGTTGTGTATACATGAGCATAGGGATAAGTGACAAGAATAGGGATAAGTGACAAGCATAGGACTAGTTGCAAACGAGACTAAATATGTCTGTCCAACAATTCACAAAAATAGACCATTTCTAATTATAGAAATGTATCAAAATATTACTACAAACTAAGCATATAATTAAATAAGAAACATTACAAATACATATCCTTAGTAATCAAGATTTCTGGATAAAACTGTGTGCGATTTTTTCTCATCAACGTTTCGGATCATACTCCATGATCCATCATCAGGATGATGTCTCTTTCTATCTGCTAATCATCCTGATGATAGATCATGGAGTATGATCTGAAACGTTGATGAGAAAAAATCGCACACAGTTTTATCCAGAAATCTTGATTACTAATGATCATGGACTGTGGAAACAAAATGTTATTAATACATATCCTAATTTTGAACATTCAAATAAGACAAAATACACTTAAAAAAGATAAAATAACAAATAAGTACCAATACAAAAAGATCAAGATAAAAGATGTCCATTAGAACTACAAAATAAAAAACTAGTACCAATACAAAAGACACGGAAAAGTAAACAACAAAGAGAGCACAACTATAGCAAAAAAGCAAGAACTATAAGCCCCTCCAGGAATATAATTTAATACCAAAATATCCACGTGAAGACCGTGATAATCCCAAAATACTAGGGAAGTGGAAGGTTTTAATTTTTTATCTAGTGGTTGCTAATGTCAAGGCTCGTACAAACAAGTAATCTATAAATACTTATTGTAAAAGTAATAGTTTTCACCCAAAAAAAATCAAATCTAATTTATCGAATGGATTGTGAAAATATCCGCTAGACATTTGCCTTAGGGTTTTACTTGCAATTTGCTTTTGTATTAGTAAGATGCTTATGGCATAGGATACCTTATAAAATCTAAAATTATTTCCACATTCCAGATATTTAAATTTAATACTTTAATGTGAAAATTTGCTGTCCTCTAAATAAATGTTAGTGACTTGTTTTTACAGGTCATGTTTAACACATCGCTTTCTGACGTCTTTTTTCTTCTCGAATGAAATCCTTTCCCAAAATTTACAAGATAATATTAAAAATTAAGCTAAAGTTGTGACGACAAAATATTATTTTAAAGATTACGTGGCTCTTTTAGTTTTGTCAATTTAATGGGATTGTGAGAGGTGATAATGTTGAATATCATTAAGTTGTGATTAGTTATTTGTGCCCCACGAATCTGATCTTTGCGGTTCAACTTTGAATTTTTTTTGGATTGATATTTTTGCACTATATTTGAATTCGTAATTATATCTAAATTTGGATTATTTGAATATTGTTGGTGATAATAGATATTGTTAGGGTTTGTTGTGTTTCATAGGGGAGGCATTAATTCTCTATCTTTTGTCTTATTTAAATGTATATTATGTTTTCGTTGATGCATATATTTACTTCATGATGCAATTTTAGATGGTATTTTATAAGATGATTGAATTTTTTATGATGTTTAAAATAAATTTAAAGTTTGTATTTTAATATTATTTTTCAATACATAAATTTGAATATTGCATGTTTAAGTTGGTAATTAGTAGTTAACTATAAGTAGATTTGTTTAATTTCCTATTAAATTATAATTTAAAAGTCTAAGGGTCAATTTTATAAATGTGAATATAAACTAAAGTTCAAATTTCTAACTAGACGCAATTTAGGCGATGATGAATCTATAGATTAGGTTTGAACCTTTAGGATGTGTGAAGGAGTTTGCACAAAATTGATAAATATGATTGTGAAGGAACATGCAATAAATTTGATTGCCAAAGGTCTTACAATAAATAAAGTTGTAAAGTAACCATAAAGAATGTGGCTACAAAAAAGCCTATAAAGAATATGCTTGTAAAAAAACTTATACAAAATATGACTGCAAATAAACCAATATAACTATGAAATAGTCACCATAATCATAATCATCAAAAAAAAAAATATTATATACTCTTTTCTATGAATGAAGAATCATTTTTTTTAAAAAATCATATCAATTATTAGATGAAAATAACAATAAAAATATAATCTTATAAACAAATGTATACATAACATTGAAAGCATTGAAATGTGAAAAAAAAAAAATGTAAATAGAAATTGTATTGTAATTTTCACCATGGCTTAGCTTCACGCAAATTCACCATCAAAAAATTCACCTCCAACAATTCATCGCCATGACAAATTCATCTCTTCAGAAATTCACTGCAACAATTCACCATAACCATTCAAAATCTACATCAAAATAAATTACCAGCTTACAAAAATAATTGAAGTTGAAAGTAATGCAAAATTGGTCAATTAAATGAGAAAAATTGGCTAAAACGATTGGATGTTTTCTTTTTGCTGCATGACTTGGGTTAAAGTCAAAGCTCATAATTTTCCCATTGCCCCCACTTCCGTCTCCAAATTTGGTTCTGGTTATGAATGGTCTTTTTGTGGTAAATCTTATTTTAAAGAAATCTGTCCAATATTGACAAAAGAGTGGGTAATATGGTGTGTTCTGTCAAAGCAATGATGTCAACGGAGGGACCAAACAAATCTATACAATACAGAATATAAGATTTGATAATAACCTATAGGTATGTTGAAGACAGCCTTCATTCTTTTGTTCAAGGTAATGATATCAGCAGAGTGATGTCATTTTCAAGTTGCTTTGGGATTGGTGATATGAGAATGGAGTAGAGCCATTGAAAACACAATGAATCTGTCTGTTGACAGGAGTGTTGTAGGAGGAGGCATAAGATGTATATTGGAAGGAGGTCGTTTCATGATGTGATAGACAACTTCCAATGTCACCAACAATATGTTAATACAAATCATCTTTCAATGACACAGATAAAACACCCCTCGGTCTATCCATCCTGGACGCACTTTTTATCAAAATAATCATTTCTTTGTGGAAAAGAATTATTCCAACTTATTTTTAAATTATGATTAGTTAGGTATTTGTTTTGATTAAGGTAAACATGGGAAAATGGAAAAAACAGTCATAGAGACAAGCAAGACAAGTTTATAGGTGTTAATTAGGTATTTGTTGATTAATAGTATTTGATTTGATTTTATATGGTTTATGTTATTTTTTATAGAAAAAAGAGGAAAAGTTATTTTAAAATTCTTTTCTTAGATATAATATTTGAATGTCTTGTTATTGGTCTTATGTCAAAATTGAGAGTAAAATGTATAGCGTTTTTAAAAATTACAATTTTGTGTTATATAAGATTATAAGTGGGTATATTATAGGTTTTGTGGGTTGTGTGATATTTGTTGTTGTTATATATAGTTCAATGGAACCTTCCATACTTATCAATATTGAGACAACCTCTACATTTTTTTAATAACCTAATCATCATACTAAAGCTATATTGTTATTGATAAAATATGTTGGATTATATCAATAGATAATATCATGCAAACACATTCAAATAACCTACACCAATATTTAATAACATATAAGAAATTACTCGAACCTAACCCAATGTTTGTCTTGTGTTATTGTTCCACTCAACAAATCAACTTGGCAAAAAGAAAAGAATATATTCAACCTACATGTAATCCATAAATGAGACTACCCATAGGAAACCAAAGGGGTTTCATCCTTAAATTTATAAATTAAAGGTTTTTCATCCTCAAATCAATAGTTGAGTGTAATGCTAGTAAAATATAAGATAAGTCTTATAATAACCAACCACCTCAATTTATACACAAAGGGCCCAAATCCCAACACCCCAATGAGTTGTAGTCATTCTCAATATTCCACCTCGAATTTAATAATCCACCTTGTTATCATAACATCCTCTTAAAAGCCAACATGTAGCTTCCTCATAATGCCATAAAAACTAACATAACCAAGTGGAATATGGACCATAACCTCCATTTATGGAAATCCACTCCCCATATCAAGAGATTCTAAGGATTAGATTTTTTTTTTATATTTCCCTTTTTCCCCAAATCATACACCCTTATTAAATTTATTTCTCTATCCCATCAAAAAGTAAAGGAATGGGATCATGGGTCAACCCATTATGAATTAATAAAAAGAGAACATTACAAGTACACTCTTCCTAGAATCACTTGCCCACAAGCCATACAATGTTGGATGTTCAAATATCTCTAGTCCCTCCTAAGTAGCATCCTTTGTAAGTAGGTTCCTGTAATGGACTGAGTACTCTATGATGGTCCAATCCCTTAGTTTCTTCTAGCTTCTTATTTGTGTGGACAAAATGTTTTACCTAACTAGTTCACCCCTAGGTCCTATTCACACTAGTTTACTTAAGTTTACTTAGAGTACACATAAGACACTTATCGCATTATGCCTCAATTCATAAGATTAAGACAAATGTCATAAAATTATGCATTCGTATGTCTCACCT
This sequence comes from Sequoia sempervirens, assembly GCA_007258455.2. Classification (NCBI taxonomy): domain Eukaryota; kingdom Viridiplantae; phylum Streptophyta; class Pinopsida; order Cupressales; family Cupressaceae; genus Sequoia; species Sequoia sempervirens. The sequence goes on from VDFB02281732.1 coordinate 81,334, forward strand.
TGGTCTATATAACCAAGGGGTTCTCTTTGTATTCTCAATAATCATAATCTATCACATTCATATTATTTTTGCATCCTTTAATAGAATAATATTATTCTCTCATATTTCTTCAAAAACTCCACCATGAAAACTATTTGAAGCCTACAACACAAGTCAAAATGAATGAGATATCATTATTGTTGTCTTTTAACACAAATGAAATCTCATCCGGTATGTATTGTATAATTTTAACCTAAAATCCTATATTACCAAAACTTGCTTCGTCGACAACACAAATGAATGACACACACTTGAAAACTCACTTCGCATAGCAAAGAAATCATTAAGCCCAAAAACAAATATCTTTGCAAAGGAAACCTATATGTAGGATGAAAAACCTACCATGCTAAAAAAGGAGGGATTTATTTTTTAGAAAATCTCTAAAATTGGAGGCTATGGAGAAAATTTGTTTTGCATAATTTTTTAGAATTTTTAGAATTTCCTTAAGCTTTGATGCATCAAATATTTGAATATTCTCCTCCTGATCACAATGCAAGGCAATTTCCTTCCTATAACAATACTAAATTTGATATGCTTTTGTAGACATCAAAATTTGGACACTTAATTTATCCAAATTTATCACTTTTCGTCTAAACATCCTCTTATTCGAGCTAATTAAGTAATATTACTATTATTTAATTAATATCTTTAATTCTGCCAAATCCCTAAGGTATTTAATTAATAATTAAATACCTTACCCTCCTTAATCCCCTTTTCATCAAATAAATTAAATAAATATTACATTTATTTAATTCCTCACATGTCATTTTCATCTAATCCTAATCCATTTCCTAATCTCTTCATTAAGGATGTGCACATGCCTAATCCTTGATTAAGATGTGTCACATCCTCCAACTTTTGCAAGTTGGCTTTTAATCCTAATTAACCCCTAATTATCCTCTAATTACGATTAGTCAAACCTAATTAGTACCTTGGTCAACTCTCCCCAAGGAATTTTTAATTCCTTTTTATTTTCCCTAGATTCCTCTCCTTTATATGTGAATTTTTAATTCACATTCCATTCTTCCAAGGCTTCTAGAACCTTGGACTTGTCACAATCTCCACATGTGACCAAGTCCCACCTTTTTGGAGCCCACCTTTTACCCTCTAGATCATCCTAGGAATGTGAATTTATATCCCCAACCACCTTTCATTTTCCCATGTAGATTTTTGAGGAATTCCAAAATTCCTCAAATGTCCCTTTCACTCCCACTTGGGGACAAGGAATCCTTTTTAAGGAAATCTCCTCACTCCCCAAGGTGTATGTCATTTCTCCACCTCATGTACCTTCTTGACACCTCACTCACACCTCATATCCCCTTGTCCACTTCACCCTCCACATGTCAAGATGTGAGGGCTTGTGGGTTCTCAACCCACCATAGCCCTTCATCTTGGCCTTGTTGGATCAATCTTGACCAATGAATTCTCTAGAGAATTCAAATTCTCCTATAAATACCCCCTCCTCAAGGGCATTTTAGAACACTTTGTATTTTCATAACTACATGCTACCAATTTACATCCTCAATCCTTTGCCATCATTTAGCCATCTCTTTTAATCATCTTGCACATTGAATCTTGCATTTAGTCATTCAAGCAATCATCTAAGGAGCACACAAATCATTCCAAGCAAGGGCCAATCAAAGAGATATCAACAGCAAGGAAGGTGAAACTGTTTGTATTTCATTTTATTCATTTTCCTTTTCGTTATATCACTCTTTTGGCTAATCTTGAGGTGTCCTTGGTCTTTTACCATTCACATTTTAAAGTTGGTTTGCACATTTAGAGTAGGATAAATTCCAAGGTATACAGTTTCAAATTGATCTAGAAAATTCCAATCATCATGAAGGATATAATTGATCTTCCAATTATTAAGTTTTTTCCTATTAACAACATTAATAATTTTGAGGGAATCTCCTTCAATGATAATCTTATTTATATTATTCTTTATAGCCAATTCTAAGCTTGCTACTAGGGCTTGAGTTTTTTGCTAATACTTCAATCCAATATGAAGTCTAATAGTAGAAGATATTATTTCTCCTTTTGAATTATGAAGAACACAACCTACTTTTGACACTCTCGGATGACCATGAGAAGTTCCATCAAATTTTGATTTAACGATTGGATGCAATGAGAAGATTCAAAACAACCAGAATAAGAGAAATAAATTTCCACTATTTTAATAGGTTTACATCCCAAAAAGAAAAATATAAATTAGAAATCCCAAACTTGAAGATGTAATCTATGTTTTGGGAAAATGTGTCTCAACCCTACAATTACATAAGGTTTACTGTTGATAGGTAAGTTCCCTCGAAAGCTAAATTTTATGTATATTTTATTATTGTAAATCTAGACTGTTAATCATTAGGTCTCAAATCTGAAGGTCAATATTTTTTTGGATTGACTTGCCCTAGAAGGGAACCCTATTTTATGAGGTTGTTGTATTACGAAGTTATGTATTGTGATGTATTTTGAGATTCTGATAGCGGTCGTGTTGCCTCTAGATCTCTGATTGGTGATCTACTCTTTTGAGAAGCTTGCTCTGCAAGTATATTGTAATCTTCGTGATTTCTAAATGATATATTGGGCAGCTTTTGGAGTGTGGGTTTTTTTGTTCTGAAAGGGTTTTCCCCACATAAATAATTATGTTCTGGTATGCATGATATTTATGTTTAAGTTTTTGTAATTGTTGTAAATTTCTGTAAAGTTTTGCATTATCCTCCTCTCAAGATTAGTGTAGGAAGTTGTTCCGCTACCTTATCTTCCTTACAATTGGTATTAGAGCCCAGTCACCTTTGGTTTAGGGTGCTAGCAAGAAGTTGAGTCCACTTTTTGGCCAAAAAGTGGAAGTGTTTTCCTTGATTTTCAAAATTTGACACATTTGACCTTAAAATCTGAAGCACTTAGAGATGGAAACTTGAAAAAATTCATTGATCATAAAATGTAGTACTCGGAGTTTAGTTTCCAAATATGTAATTTATTTCAATACCCAGATGCTACAAATTGATTTTCAATGGGTGTTTCTAAAAACCATTGTTTAAAAGTCACTTTTTTTTACCATACCATGCACATGTACACCATCCATATTTTGACCTAAATTATCATATTTTTCTAAATCCTTTTGGGAAAAGATTTGTAACTCGCTGAAGCACATTTTCAATATTTTTTGTAATTTTTTATTGAATTTTTTTTTTGTTAAATTTTTATTAGCTATATTTGTCATTTTGGAAAATCGTCATGTACGTCATGCATAAGATGACCTATAATTATCATTTTTTTATTTTTATTTTTAAATTGAAAATAATTGTTTGAAGTACGTTTTCGTACAATTTGTTTTACAATTTTTTTTTTAATAAAAAGTTATTAAAATAGTAAAAAACCTTGATATTTCAAGTTTATGGACCAATTTCATCAGAAATTAATTGAAAAATAGAAAAACTAATCCAATTGTAAAAAAAATTACATATTTGGAATCTGCATTATCTCATCTATAACATTGGGTTTTAATTTCATCAAAAAAATTTGCAAAAAAAGTCGTCAGCCATATGTCCAAAGTCAATATTTTTCTGTGACATTGTCAAGACCTTCAACTTGCAAGTCAAACCAGATTGAAGGCCTAGGTTCGGATCCCCAATGCTTTTCCTGAACCAAGAAACAAAGCTTTAAAAAACGGGATCCCGTGCTAAAACAAGATCCCGTTTCATAAAAAAAAAAATTATGCTTTTACGAAACAAGATCTCCACTTTTGGAAAAAAATCAAAACGGGATCTCAGGATCCCGTTTTAAATGGGATCTCGGGATCCCGTTTTAAATGGGATCTCGGGATCCCGTTTTAAATGGGATCTCGTTTAGGCTCAGGACCCCGAACCTAAACAAGATCCTATTTTCTTGAAGTCGATTTTGAGTTTTTCTAAGGCAAAAACTTCCACGTTTCGTGGACTCATCTTGCATTTACCCTTTAGTTGTGGGTTGTTGGATTTTTTTAACTAATCCATATTTGAGGGGGAGCTTGTGTAGAAGATACTTGGGTAAACCCACAAAAGTGGTTTACAATTCGAGTGAGGAAGGAAAAGTTGCCAAAAATAACCCCATGCAAAATATTTGGTTTTTGGGGTTTGAATGAACCCACTAGTTCGAGCAAACCAAAAGAGGGTTTGAATGAACCCTAGTTCAAGCGAACCAATTAAATGCAAGGTCCCACCATTCCCACCAAAAAAAACAAAGAAAACATTTTTTGAAAGGGGGTTCGAATGAACCCTGGTTCAAGTGAACCCCTCCTGGTTCCACCCAAACCCCACTTTTCCCACCTTCTCACCCTCAGGCACCAAAAAAGTCCAAAATTTTACACTTTGAAGCTCGGGTTGAGGATGAAAATGGAGGAGACTTCACAAACCTAACTGGATGATGGTATTCCTCGAAACGAGCTATCCAATGAATATAGTTTTAATATGTTTTGGTTTTATTATGTATTTGTTTTTTTAGTTTTATTAAACATAGGTTTTTCACCAAAAATCAAGTTCTCTGTTCTGCACATGTGCAAAAATTTTAAATTATCATTTTTTCTTTTGAAACATATGAGTGCACTAGATATTGAAGTCCTTGATCCAACAAAAAATGTTTAAATTTTGATACATACAAAAAAAGTTATGTTATATGGTTCGCCTATGTCTGAATTGTAATTGGTTTGACTTTGAACTTGATTAAGGAAAAAAAATCAATAAAACACTATCTAATGAATTGGAAGCACTATATATAGTAGTTACAAATCTAAATTCGAAAAAATAGAATTTTATCCTTCATGGAAAAAATGTTATGCGTTATACGATGAGCGTCACTCCTTGAAAATGTTGTTTACTAAAAAACCTAGTTTTCGAAGGAGATGGAAAAAGAAGTGCAATATGATTCCAAAATATATATTTAGAATCTATAGACAAAATGTGACAAATCAATAATTTGCATCATCTTCAAATTCTTCACGGTTTAGTCGCTATAGGTGCCCGAAAGTGAAGATTTAGTTAGAAAAAATTATTTCAGTGTCCAGTTTGGCCAAAAATTCTAAACCAGTATTGTGGGATCACCCACTTTGTGATCTTGTTGAAAAAAATTTCAGATGACAAGTTCATCAGGGAGAATAGAGGTGGATAAGTTTTTTGGAAATAATTTTGAAATGTGGAAGTTGAAGCTAAAGTTGGATTTTTCATCAACTAAACACTAATCATTTTTTGGAAACCCTTCCTTTAAACAAAACATTGTAAGGTTACTATGCATGCCAACCCTAAACCCTAATTTAGTTAGGTTGTGTTAAGAAAATTAGAAACTCAAATGGAGATCACATTACTTATTTTCTCATGTTTTATGTGGTTAGAGAGACCAACAATAGCCAAACACTCTTAATGATCTCAAACTGAATTGTATATTTCTTTAGAGTTTTAAGTCTACCAACCCTAATCATAGAAAGGAACTCTATGAAATAAGTAGAGTCTGTTTTCTTTTGCAATATGGATTTAAATGGTGAAGGAACTCCACTTGTTGCAAGGCTTCCAAATTTGAGAGTGATGGTTGTTCATTGAAATACATTAACATTAGTCATTATTAAGGAAAATAAACTAGATGTTAAAATTGTATTCTTTATTAGAACCACTTCTAAACTTTGAAAATTCATTTCTTTGTACCTTTATAGAAAGGAGATTCATGTATGATTAAAAATACTAGAATTATATTCATCTTCAATATTTCATGCATATAGTAATTTTTTTTTAACTATTTTCAATTTATGGAGTTATAATACACTTCATTCATTTATATGATAGTGAATGATCTTTACCATATGTTTTTTTTAAGATGTATCAAAGCACACATTTATTTATAAGACTATTTATGTGTGTGGTGTCATAGTCTTAATATAAAAGTCTATTACAAGACTTAACAAGATCTAATAGTTAGGAGATTAATATTAGGATATGGTAAGTATCATATTTGCAAGGGAATTTATCTTATTATATAGTAAAATTAATGGCCAGGTAATGTAAAAGAGGTCCAAAGAATAAGATAAAAAATAAAATTTAGAATATTATGAACATGTGTTAGAAATTAACTTTATAACTTATAATGTTTTAAGCATAAAATTTCCTCTACTAGAGAATTTTTGCATTTTTTTTGGAAGGGTAGGAGCATCAAGAATTGTGTTTTTGAGAGGATTAGCCTATATTTAAAAAAAGAGGGTTTCAAAATCATTGGAGACTTTCTTTCATTCCATCCTATTGTAAACTTCAAATACAATAATAACACTAATAATAACTAATATGTATAATGTTACTTCAGTTAGTGTTTTTCACTTGTTCTCCTTTCTATCTATATTTTCTAGTGTATAAAAGTAGTTTTTAGAAAATAATCAATAATGCTTAATGAGCTTGAGTGGTACACATGACACTCTTGGCATTAAGCAATGTAAATATAGATGAAATGACAGTTATTAAATGGTCACTTTTCTTCTTACAATTGCATTTACCCTACCTTGTAAATTATAAATTTTAGTGCTAAGTACACAATGGAGGGAGTTTTGAAGTTTTCATAAAAGGGAAAGTGTGTTCATAAGGTTCTAATTTTTTTACAAAAATATGACACAAAGGAAAAAAATAAAGAAAAATACTTGAAGGGATTTCATAACATTTATAACACAAACCTTCATATGAAACCCCTACAAACAAGCCCTAAATTTTGAAAAGAACGAATTTTACAAATTTAATATTGTAGGTTTTTACATCAATAAAATATAGCTCGAGGGTTTCATACTTAGTCCATAGATGTAGTAGTTAGATTTAGCACACTATAAATTTTGAAACATGCTATTTAAAAATGTATATTAAAGCTCAAAATGATTTATTGGATGTTTGTTTCATGCTTGCAACACATTATAATATTTTTTATATGTGATATTATGAAATCATCATTCAACTCAACTCCTTGTTATATTTGCATGAACTCTTATCTACTCTAAACTGTGATAGATCTATTATTCATATAAAATTCAATGTTGTTGTTAGGTTGAACTGCCTATGTTTTACAAAACACGAAGTGTAGGAGAGACATATCCATCTCTAATTCACTGGCACATCTTTGCAATGATCTTGAGCATAGAAATTTGTAACTTGTTAGAGATCATTGATAACATGTTGGAGAACCAACACTTTCATGCTTGTTTTCATGTTCTTAGACCTCCAACTCTATTTTTCAATATTTTTTAACACCAACAACATTGCCTATGCAATCCCCACCAACAATCCTAACACACCCACTTTGTGAAACCAAGTACAAGACTAATATCTTGTTCATTTCATGGAAGTGTAGTATCACACCATCATCTAAAATTTATAGTCCATTGCAAATAAAATAATTAACTTTCAAAATTGAAAATCCTATTGCTAATAACTCCTATACAAATTCAAGTTTTTTGGATCAAATTATCCAAAAGTTCTTTCCACAATCCAACCCCAAAAACAACAATAAAATAGTTGCAACAACATTTATTGTAATATTATCCTTCCATTTATAGCTAGTACTAATATTCTTATATCTAGCATTGGCAATGTTACAACTCATTTTGTAGTGTTGACATAAAAACCTAATACACTAAAATTATCAATCTATGTACTTGAATCAATAGCAACAACTACAACTAGAGAAATATGGTATGCATGTTGCTAACCATCAATGCTCCAATTCTTTTGTCAGGATATTTTAAGGGAAAACAACTTAGAAATAGTTAATATGACCATTTGGAAGACTTCAATCACACCGAACAAGATTGCCTTCCCATCTATTTCAATTTTGTTTCTCAATATTTATACCTTGAAAGTACAAATGTATAACGTTTTCCACCATGATGAGTTAATACAAGACAATATTTTAAGTTTAGAAACTAAATATATTTCATACTTAAACATCTTGCTCAAATGCATTCATGTTTGTCACTCTCCACACAATACAAATACAAACAACAAAACACAAGTAGTAACGACTAGGTATGCAACACTCATTTTGAATAGACATCATTAGGAAAAAGACAAGCTGACACTAGGAACTTCCTTCTCTACTTAAAATGCCATGTTAGCATTGGATGTTATAAAAGACTTGTAAATTTGAATAGACATCATTAGGAAAAAGACAAGCTGACACTAGGAACTTCCTTCTCTACTTAAAATGCCATGTTAGCATTGGATGTTATAAAAGACTTGTAAAGCTGTAGCAATTTCCTTTCACTAGATACACAATTGACCATGTTGAAGTGATTTACGGTAACTTTCTACTTGTGAACGCAAAAAAGTGATTATATCAGTATGCGAAACAAAGCACTAATTTGACCGCTTGTCCACATTATGCTTTAGGAGAACAACGACGTCTCTACAGAAAATCTGCTGAAAAATTTCATCCTTGGAAAATGATTCCTCTCATTTTTTATGCCTGATTTGAGATGCAATATAAGGGTGCATTGATTGAGAATCCAAAAGGCCAGAGGAACTTTAATGGTAAACAGTCTTTCAGTAGTCCGTGAGGAGTACGGACATAAAGAACATATGTACCCAAAGGCCCAAACAAACCTGGTAATACAGTTCAAAACCCTAAATCGGTAAGAATATAGACATCATAATTTCTTAAAACATCTCAAGCCTAAAAACTTGACAATGCATTTCAAAACCCTAAATAAGTCTTAATCATATGGAGCCCACAAACTTTCAACAATGCATTTCAAATCCCTAAATCAGTAAAGACAGACACCATAATTTCTTAAACCATATTCAGCCAAAAACCTGACAATACATTTTCATAAATTGTGGGTATAATATTTGTTGCCATTACAAACCACTAGAGCTCTCGTATACATCGATAACACCTCAAATACTGACTGCTCAATTCGTCTAATTTAGCCAAAATCTCAGAAATCCGAGCCTCTAATCAACCGCTCCAAGTGGTTTACTCTCGCAGTTCCGTCCTCCTGTGTCTGCAAAATTTGCTGCAGTCATCCACCATTTTTACTGCAGCTTGACTCCATCATACATTTGAGGATTGTGGCGCGACTGAGTCTCCCCACTCTCTCAATTCTGTCGCTGCACTGCACTGCATACATCCAGAAATTTAAAGCGAAAGACGCCTATTCTACAGCAATCACACACATATGAAAACTCAAATCCGCGGCAGAGTCCGGCCATCCAAGGTCGAATCCCATAAGAAATTGCGTCCAGCCCGATCGTATTAAATACAGGACGATTTGTGAAATCTTTCCTACTCCTCCCATTCTTGAGATCAAGCTCTGATCCACCTCGCTGCGCATACCCCAATTTATCCACAACTTAAGCTTGATATGTAAGACATCGCAGGAGCGCAGATTTAGGGTTAAGCCATAGGCATCGGATAACAAGAAGGTAATCATCTTCCCAAACTCTCAAGAAACAACCAAACTCAAGCACTCAAACTTTTGTTCTCTCTTTCTGTGAGTAGGGGATGCAGATTGATGTCCACTTTATACATGAACATGACACAAAATTCCAAATTTTTGTGCACAGTCAGTGCAAGCTGGATTGATATGCCAATCTAAGATTCCACACTAAAACTTTTGTGGAGACTGGGCCACTTATTTTTCTGTGTGGGCCCGACAACCTTGGCGCCAAGAAAAAAGGGTCTCCCACGAGAAACACATTCGAAGCGCGTGAAAACTTTATATTATCAGCTCTTCGTTGGTTGTTGGGCAGGCAACGAATGGTGAAAATTAAATTTAAACAGATTCTTTAGGGTGAATTAATCAAATTAAGTAATTGGGTATTAACTAATTTAGATAAAGTTGAGTTGGAGTAGAGTGAATAGCTCATAGAATAAAAATAATCAATAAAAATTCCACTTTAAACAATAAAAAAACACATACACATAACAGTGAAAGAAAATAGAAGGTTTTAATATTTATCTAGTAATTGCTAATGTACAAACAAGTAATCTATAAATGCTTATGGTGAAAAGTTTATTTTCACCTAAAAAAAATCAAATCTAATTTATCGAATGGATTTGTCTAGAAATTTGCTTTTGGATGTTACGTGTAATTTGGTTTTGTATTAGTAAAATGCTTATGGCATAGGATACCTTATAAAAAAACAAATTCTCCAAAAAGTTATTCGTCTAAAATTATTTCCACATTTCCAGATATATAAATTAAATACTTTAATGTGAAAAATTACTGTCCTCTAAATAAGTGTTACGTGACTGGTTTTTACAGGCTTTCCAACGTTTTTTATCTTCTCGAATGAAATCCTTTCCCAAAATTTTCGAGATAATATTAAAAATTAAGCTAAAGTTGTGACGACAAAATATTATTTTAAAGTTGTGATTTATTTGTGCCCCGCGAATCTGATCTTTGCGGTTCAACTTTGAATGTTTTTTTGGATTGATATTATTGCATTGTATTTGAATTCGTAATTACATTTTTAGATTTGGATTATTTGAGTATATGTTGGTGTGAATAGATATTCTATCTTTTGTTTTATTTTTTTTGGATGATTTAATATTTTTTATAAGATTTAAGATATTTCAAGTAATCATTTAAATGACATTATGTTTTCGTGGATGTATATATTTATTTAATGATGTAATTTTAGATTGTGGTATTATAAGATAATTGGAATTGTTCAATGATGTTTAAAATAAATTTAAAGTTTGTACTTTTACACTATTCTCCAACACATAAATTTGAATATTGCATGTTTAAATTGACAATTAATAGTTAACTACAAATAGATTTGCTTAAGCTCATACTAAATTAGAATTTAAAAGTTTAAGGGTCAATTGCATAAATGTGAATATAAACTAAGTTCAAATTTGTAACTACAAGTTGACCCAATTTAAGAGACGAGGAATCTATAGATTAGGTTTGAACCCTAAGGATGTGTGAAGTTAAGCTAAATCAAAGCTCAAGTTAACTATCACTTTTTTATGTAGAAACAAGTCACTTGTATACTAATCATTGCTTATGAGATAAATAGCTTAAAGTGAGTTTAAAGTAGAGGAGGAAAATGGGGCATTCATTTTTCACCTTTACATTTTGTCCTCACTTTAACTTGCATGTGAAATTGTTAGAAATCATGCATTTCAAAGTAAACAAATAATTAAAATGAAATTAATAACAAGTACTCATTTAAAGGATATAGATATGGACAAAAACTATGTACATGCTCCTCATAATGAATGCTTCATTTTGGTACATGCAAGTAAACAAAATTTCATGAAATTTGAAATATAAATAAATAACTACTTTAACAATGTGGACAAACAAAAAGTAAAAATAGAAAGAGAGATGTTGCTAGGAGTATACACAATACACAAATTGAGATTTATGGTTGTGAAGGAGTTTGTACAAAATTGATAAATATGACTTTGAAGGAGCATGCAATAAATTTGGTTGCGAAGGGTCGTGCAATGAATAAAGTTGTGAAGTAACCCATAAACAATGTGAGTACAAAAAATCCCATAAAGAATGTGACTATCAAAAAGACTATAAAGAATATGGTTGCAAAGAAACTTACACAAAATATGAGTACAAATAAACAAATATAACCATGAAATAGTCATTATAATCATAATCATAAAAACATTAATGATGATATATTCCTCTAATTAATTACATATGAATAAAAAATTATGATTATTTCTAAAAAATAAGCATATCAATTATTAGATTAAAACAACAATAAAAGTATAATCGTATAAAGATTATGTAAAAAAATAAGGGACGGAGGGTGAAGCTCGATTGACTGAAGAATTATGTTATAGACAAGAGGTCACGAGGTCTAGTCTCCCCTATCCCCATGATACCAAAAAACGTGTAATGCAAAGTTGGTCAATTAAATAAGAAAAATTGACTAAAATGATTGGATGTTTTCTTTTTGTTGCATGCCTTGGGTTGAAGTCTTTCTAAGAGTAAGGTCAAAGGTCACAATATTCCCATTGCCTCCACTTCCGTCTCCAAATTTGGTTCTGGGTATGAAAACGTCTTTTTGTGGTAAATCTTATTTTAAAGAAATCTTTCCAATATTGAATAAAGACTGGGTAGTATGGTATCTTCTGTCAAAGCGACGATAGAGAATATAAGATTTGATAATATAGGTGGGTATGTTGAAGACAGCCTTCATTTATTTGTTCATGGTAATGATATCAGCAGAGTGATGTCATTTCCAAACATTGGGATTGGTGATATGAGAATGGACTACAACCATTGACGACATTGAAAACACAATGAATCTGTCTGTTGACGTGATTGTGGTCTGGAGGATATGTGGGTGATATTTGAAGGAGTGCCAGTACAGAATTAGCATTAAGTAGAGGATTCCAGCCAATGCCAGTGACTGTTCCTGAAAACAATCGTTCTTTTGAGGACACAATGAATCTGTCTGTTGTCAGGACTGTTGTGTGAAAAGGCATAACATGTATGTGGTTCATATTGGAAGGGGGTCGTTTCATGATGTGATGACAACTTCCAATGTCACCAACAATATGTTAATACAAATCATCTTCCAATCACACAGATAAAGCACCTCGGTCTATCCATCTTGGATGCACTTTTTATCAAAATAATCATTTCTTTGTAGAAACGAATTATTCCAACTTATTTTTAAATTATGATTAGTTAAGTATTTGTTTTGATTAAGGTAAACATGGGAAAATGGATCGACCCGTACAAAAACAGTCATAGAGGTAAGCAAGACAAGTCTACAGGTGTTAATTAGGTATTAGTTAGGTATTTGTTGATTAATAGTATTTGATTTGATTTTATACGTTTATGTTATTTTTTATAGAAAAAAAGAGGAAAAGTTACGTTTTTACAAAATTATAATTTTGTGTTATATAAAATTGTAAGTGGGTATATTATAGGTTTTGTGGGTTGTCTAATATTTGTTGTTGTTATATGTAGTTCAATGGAACCTTCCATACTTATCAATATTGAGACAACCTCTACAATTTTTTAATAAACTAATCATCATACTAAAGATGTTATATTATTATTGATAACATATGTTGGACTATATCAATAGATAATATCATGCAACTACATTCAAATAACCTACACCAATGTTTAATAACATACAAGAAATTACTCAAATCTAACCCAATGTTTGTCTTGTATTATTGTTCCACTCAACAAATCAACTTGCCAAAAAAAAGAGAATATATTCAACATACATGTAATCCATAAATGAGACTACCCATAGGAAACCAAAGGGGTTTTACCCTTAAATTTATAAATTGAAAGTTTTTCATCCTCAAAGCAATAGTTGAGTGTAATGCTAGTAAAATACAAGATGAGTCTTCTCATAACCAACCACCTCAATTTATACACAAAGGGCCCAAATCCCAACACCCCCATGAGTTGTATTCATTGTCAATATTCCACCTCAAATTTAACAATCCACCTTATTATCAAAACATCCTTTTAAAAGCCAACTTTCCTCTTAAAATCCAACGTGTAGCTTCCTCATAATGTCATAAAAACTAACATAACTAAGTGGAATATGGCATAACCTCCACTTAAGGAAATCCACTCCCCATATCAAGAAATTCTAAGGATTAGAATTTTTTTTTGTTATTTCCCTTATTTCCCTAATCATACACCCTTATTAAATTTATTTCTCTATCCCATCAAAAAGTAAAGGAATGGACTCATGGGTCAACACATTATGAATTAATAAAAAGAGAACATTACAATTACACTCTTCCTAGAATCACTTGCCCACAAGTCATACAATGTTGGATGTTCAAATATCTCTAGTCCCTCCTAAGTAGCATCCTTTGTAAGTAGGTTCCTCCAATGGACTGAGTACTCTATGATGGTCCAATCCCTTAGTTTCTTATTATTAGCATGAACAATATGTTTTACCTAACTAGTTCACCCCCTACGTCCTATTCACACTAGTTTACTTAAGTTTACTTAGGGTACACATAAGACACTTATCACATTATATCTCAAGTCATAAGATTAAGATAGATGTCATAAACTTATGCAATCTTATGCCTCACCTTGGTCTATATAACCAAGGGGTTTTCCATGTATTCTCAATAATCATAATCTATCACATTGTATTATTTTTGCATCCTTTGATAGACTAACATTATTCTCTAATATTTCTACAAAAACTCCACCATCAAAACTATTTTGAAGCCTACAACACAAGTGGAAATGAATGAGATATCATTATTGTTATCTTCTCACACAAATATTAAAATCTCATCCGGTATGTACTGTATAAATTTCACTTAAAGTCCTATATTACCAAAACTTGTTTTGTTGATGACATAAATGAATGACACACACTTGAAAACTCACTTCGCATAGAAAATAAATCATTCAAATAAAAAACATATATCCTTGCAAAGGAAACCTCTACGTAGGATGAAAAACCTACCATGCACAAAAATGAGGGATTTAATTTTTAGAAAATCTCTATAATTGGAGGTTATGGCTCAAAAATTTGTTTTCCATAATTTATAGAATTTTTCGAAAATCCTTAAGGCTTTAATGCATCCAATATTTGACTATTCTCCTCTTGATCACAAGTAAGGTTTGCAAGACTGTGTGTAAGGAAATTTCCTTCCCTATAACAATGCTAAATTTGATATGTTTTGACAAATTGATCTAGAAAATTCTAATCATCATGAAGGATATAATTGATCTTCCAATTATTAAGATTTTTCCTCTTAATAACATTAATAATTTTGAGGGAATCTCCTTCAATGATAATCTTAGTTATATTATTCTTTACAACCAAATGTAAGCTTGCAACTAGGGCTTGAGTTTTTGCCTAATTATTTGATCCAATATGAAGTTTAATAGTAGAAGAAGACATTACTTCTCCTTCTAGATTATGAAGAACACAACCTACTCTTGACACTCTTGGATTACCATGAGAAGCTCCATCAAATTTTGATATAACCATTGGATGCTTTGGTGGAATCCAAACCACTTTTCTTTTTCACACCTAATGAGAAGATTCAAAACAACCAGAATAAGGAAGAGAAAGAAATTTCCACTATTTTAATATGTTTACATCCCAAAAAGAAAAAGATGAACTAGAAATCCCAATCTTGAAGATATGATCCATGACAACCTCATAAGTATTTTTTTCCAATTTTAATATAACTTCCTCCCAATTATTGGATTCTTTTCTGAAAATTCTTCTATTTCCACACTTTTCAACGCTCTAATATTTGGTGGACATAAAAATGATCAAAAGAGCCCACTTGGCTACTGTCATTTTAACGAAGATACAAAATTGTTGATAAGGGTTTTGGTCCCCTTTGTTATTTATGGGGAATGAAATGATGTAATGTGTGATTTGTGTGTGATTTTATGATTGCAAAATAGGTTTATTATGCAAGTACAACAAAATTTCACTAATTTTAAAAAATAGAACTGAAGAACATAAATAGGAAATATGAAAGTAGGGAGCAAGAATTAAGGAACTTGGTAGTAAAATTTGGAGTCAACTAATACCAATTGTTGAATGCACAACACAACTAAGAAGGGGGGTGAATCATTTGTACATTAAAAACATCAAAATCCTCATTAACATTTAGATCTAAATTAAAAAGGGTTTTGGTGATGTTTGAATGTGATGGCTTTATCGATCATTGTAGAAGTTGAGAAAGCCAACTTCACAGAACCCAAAGATCACCTGCATGCAAATAACCTACCACAGAAAGGAAGAGATGGAGACAAAAAAGCAAGGGTGCTCTACAAGCTTCAAGAGATATTGCATTAACTGAATTGTTAAAATACAATTGATACAAAAGCCTTTAAAAAGGAAAAGCATGCACAACCCTAAACCTAACTTGACCAAAAAGATAGCTCAACTAGATAAGGATAACTAAATGCAACCTAGGAATTAAAATAATGCCTAAGTAAACTTATGCAAGTGTAATTAAATAATTAATTACACCAACACCCCCCATAAGTGCAACTTAGGGAGAAGTTATTATGCAAATGATGCAAAGATGCAAAAGATGGGTCCTTACAACAAGGCCATGTTAGGTACCCATGCACAAATGAAGAATCTCTCGCAAACGGAGAAAAGGAGAAAAACCCCGTGGGAGAAAACTCCTCTCCAAAAGAGAGAAACACAAGACATGAAGAACATCATGGAAGCAGAAAGAAGTTGCAAACAACTGTCAAAAGATGACTACTATGGTACCAAAGAACCTCCCCAAAAGATAGGATGATCAAGATCAAGAAGACAACAATCTGCATGAGTGCCCCCAACGACACTATTCGAATCAAATGGAAAAAAAGGCAAACACCTAGAATGAAGATACAGATGGCACAAGTACCAATAGTATGAAGAACACTGATCAACTAAGAATGGAATATTCCTTCCAAGGTGAAACCAAGGAAGCATTAGCACAAACAGTATAATACCCCCCCATAATGCTGACTGGGAGAGCTTGATAGATCTACTGAAATGTTTTGTAACACCCTATAGTGCATGAAGGAGAAGAAACAACATTTGAAAGTGCACAAGAAAGCACCTGCAACTAAAAAAGAGGTGTGCAAAACAAAGCACACATGCATGAGGCTAGAATCATGAATATGGATCCACTGTTGTTGTGGAGGGACACTCACCAGACAAAGGTGTGATGGAAAAAAAAAGGCACTACACAACCCCCATGGTAGTTTATAATACAGTGTGAGTACAAAATATGACACAACCTTATGTGCAAAATCCCCAAAATACATGTACAATAGTGTGGCACTTTATCTCAGTGCGTTTACATAGAATATTGCTTACAAATGATGCTCAAAGTGCCCACAAAGGACCAAAAACTAGAAATACATGAAGAACAACAAAAAACGAAGCATCCCATGCAAACGAGAAGTTCCCAAGAGCTGATATGTCCAGGTAATTCACCAGAGTGTGAAAACACAAAAAATTGAATAAAATATACCTAGAGTGAAATCTAGAAAAAATTGCATGGATGGAACTGAAGAGCTCTGAAAGACAGTTCTAATGACGCTGAGATCGTGAAAAATGGAAAAAATGGTTAAAAGTTACGAGCTCGGGACTAAAAACAACTCCTTTAACTTCAACAGGCTGTAGAATGCACCAACAAAAAAATAAAACAATGAGACCCATACCACTAGAAAGTTGACGGAACCAGCTTTTCGATGATATCTCATTTTCCAAAAAATGATATTTTATGCCCAAGTTATGACCTCTGGAAGAAAACAACTCCAAAGGGGGATAAAAACCAGTGGGGCATTAAATTTGACGGTCAAACAGTCATCGCAGCAAAATAAGGAGCTTAAATTTGATGGTCAAACGGCCGTCAGCACTTTTCCACGATTTGGCTTGTTTCAGGAAAAAATGTTTTTTTAAAAAAAATTTTAAAAATGGTGGGGGCGGGCAGAGCCCACACCCCTGCCATTGCCGCCGGCTGGTGGTATTAAGACCACCACCAGTGGCTTTAAGTTGTCATCGGCGGTCTTAATAGCCACCGTCGGTGATAAGTACAGGGGGCGAAAGTGTGGGGCCCGAGGGCCTACCACCGCAGGGTGGCAGGTACCCTCGGGTACTACACAAAAAAAAAAATTAATACAATTTTTTGAATTTCGGAAAAAAACTCTGCGTGCCTTTTAAAAAAGGCTTTTCAAAAATTTTAATATGATTTTTTGAAATGAAACGCAAGGAAAAATAATTTCAAAAAAAAATTCATGAATTTTTTTTAATACCTTGGTTCATGTGCTAGGGAGGCCGTACGACTTCCCTCGGAAAAAAATTTGTCTCTCAGATCAACTTTGTCCAAAATGGACGAATGAACAATCGATTTTGGGGTTTTGGACCACTGCAGACTCAATGGCGAGGTTCATTTGGACTCAAAAATCTCCGATCAAACATGTATGCCCTAGATCAAAAGAGACAAACCCCAAACCCTTGAAGCTCCAAAATCCTTCAAAACATGAACAGGAAGCAGCAGGTCTGGAGCTCTAATACCATGTAGAAGTTGAGAAAGCCAACTTCACAGAACTTGAAGATCACCTACGTGCAAATAACTTTTCATAGAAAGGAAGAGATGGAGACAAAAAAGCAAGGGTGCTCTACAAGCTTCAAGAGAGATTGCATTAACTGAATTGTTAAAATACAATTGATACAAAAGCCTTCAAAAAGGAAAAGCATGCACAACCCTAAACCTAACTTGAGCAAAAAGATAGCTCAACTAGATAAGGATAACTAAATGCAACCTAGGAATTAAAATAATGCCTAAGTAAACTTATGCAAGTGTAATTAAATAATTAATTACACCAACAATCGTCTCTTCCTCTCCAATAGAGGGGAGCTCACTCCTTTAGAGGTGGAGCTGGAGTTGGTTTCCTGTTACGGGGTGAGTCTATGTTGCAGGGAAGCTGATTTATTGCAATTTTCTGTGGTGGATCAAATTGCCCCTATTGAGGTGGGTTGTTTGGTCTTATTGGTGGTTCATACTAGTGTGCTCTTTGCTCTTTTAGTGATGATTATCTTTCTTGGCTCATAGGTGTCTTTCATGAGTGGCTAGTTTGTTGATGCCTGGCAGATGCAGGCAGGTTCTTTATGTAACTATGAGGGTTTTTTCATCCTAGTTAAAAACTAGTTAGTTTAAGGGTCTTGGGCCCTTGATTTTTTGTAAGGTACAACGTGTGTACTCCTATTAATCTTTTGCGGATGCTATGGAGCTACTGTTGGTCTATGGTTTATCTTTTGTGCAGCTTGTTTTCCTTTGTACTGGGTTTTGAGACCCATCAAAACCCGTTTTTTACCCCCTAATAAAAAACATTTAGATCTACATTAATCCTTAAACCCTTAACAACCATTAAAACCTTATCATGCGTTAGAAAAACATAAACATGGGAAACAACAATGCAAACACATCCATACACATGAGAACACCAAATCTGTGTGGAAAGCCCAAGAAGGGAAAAACCACAGTGAGGATTAGCTCACAATATAAAGTAATTGCAACACCAAATACAATATGCTCATTGTTGAAGGGATCACTAGCTAAAAGAAAGAAGGGCTCACTACCAAAGGCTCATTGCAAGATTACAGAAATAAAGAAAGAATATTGTTACAATGAGAAATCCATCTTAGAGCAATAGAAAAGTTCCACCACTGCACTACCAATACATACACACTCTCTCTAAAGAATGTAGAAACCTTCTGCTCACTGCTTCCAGTAGTCTTAGTCATTAAGGCTCACACTTCACTTCACACTTTCACACTTCATACCATAATTTGCATCACACACTTCATGCATACATTCTCCATCAACTTAACACATATATATACCCATCACAACCTTGAAAATAATTTACAAGGTTGACTATGAACCTCAACCATGCAAATGAAATTAGGTCAACACTAGGAATTCCCACAGTGGAGAGGAATGAAACTAGACCACATCACACCTTAAATCATACCTAAATCCTCATATACACACTACACAATGCTTCCACAAACACCACAACATTTTCACAATTAGTGTAAACACCCAAGATTGATCAAACCTGTGTTAACACCATTAATCATTTAAGTACACACTTCCTTTTATCCAAAGATGACTTGTGAACCACACACAAAAATCAAACATAATCTAGAATATTCCATCAACACCTTGAAATCCAATAAATTCCTTCGCAACAACTTTCACTTGAAGAACACACTCATCCTATACATCTAGTTAACCTTCCACATACTGTAACTCAAGAATCCAGCTTTGTAGAGCACCAAACTTTGAACAACTCAGAATGGAGATAGATATGAGCAATGTAAGCACACCCTCAAATTTGCAAGACCAGAAACCACACTATGGAGAAATGTAGAGCAAAACCATTTCTCCTAGACAACACTACTTTCATAGTTCACACACTGGTGAACACAACTTTCTCTACACAACGATCCAAGACAAGAAACACTAGATATAACACCTCTAAACACTTCTAATCAACATATCTGAACCACATAAGTAGATTTTCAATATAGAATAAATGTAGAGCAAAAACCAGAACACTACTCTGCTACACTGAACACTCTTTACAACATTGTTTCCTCTTCTATTCAATTTTTCTCAAAAGCACTTGGAAAACAAGAACCACAAACATCATCTCATCAACTGCAACACTTTCTCATCACCACCAAACTAACTATAATACAACAACTCAACCATGCATATGCTTATCAAGGCAACACTAGAGGTTGACACCAGTGAAACTACTAATGATAACATAATGCAACAAATCAAAGCAACTCTAAGATTGACATTAATGCAACAACAAAGATCTGTTGACATCAATAAAAACACAAACTGCACAAAATTCCAATAATTATATGTTAGCAATAGTTTGAATTTTTATTTAAGAGCTTGTATTTGGGTATATTCCAAGTAGATGTACTCTATATACATTTTTCATTAACTAAACACTAGTCATTTTTGGCAACCCTTCCTTTAAAAAAAACATCATAAGGTTACTATGCATGCCAACCCTAAACCCTAATTTATTTAGGTTGTGTTAAGAAAATTAGAAACTCAAATGGAGATCACATTACTTAATTTCTCATGTTTTATGTGGTTAGAGAGACCAACAATAGCCAAACACTCTTAATGATGTCAAACTAAATTATATATTTCTTTAGAGTTTTAAGTCTACCAATCCTAATCATAGGAAGGAACTCTATGAAATAATTAGAGTTCATTAGTTGCAATAGTTTAAGGATTTGATTGTGTGAGATTATTTTTCATCAAATTAAAAAATGTTTCGAATCACACTTCGTGATCCATCATTAGGATGAAGTAGAGCATAAGGAAAAAAATGAATAGTTTGCAAACCAAGCATTGCATAAAAGGAAGGAAAAAAGGAGGGGTAGGGGTACACGAGAACTAAAGCACAACTAAGGTGAAGGAGGAGCAAAGAGAGAGAAACCAAACAAACCATAAAGACCTACTAGAACAAAAAGGTTAAGGAAGAAAGAAAATAAGAAAGAAGCTTAATTGATAAATACAAATTAAAATTGAAATAAGAACAAACAAAACCAAAAATAAATCTAAAAAACTAAGAAAGAAAATAATGTAATATTATAAGATAAAAGGTAATCATAAAAATGAATGAAGACAAAACAAAAAAGAAATGAAAGGAAACAAGAAAAATATATAAAAAAGCATTAAATTATGAATAAAAATGCAATAATTTGAAAAACCAAAATATGATGCAAATGAAGAAAAATATGAAGAAAGAAAACTAAAACTAAATAAAAAAAGGAAGGTAAGACAAAAAGAAATTACAATAAAAATATATAAGAAAAATAACAAAAGTAATAAAGCATAAAAGTAGAGTTCATTTTCTTTTGCAATATGGATTTAAATGGTGAAGGAACTCCACTTGTTGCAAGGCTTCCAAATTTGAGAGTGAAGGTTGTTCATTGAAATACATTAACAAAATTAGTAATTATCAACGAAAAGAAACTAGATGTTAAAATTGTATTCTTTATTAGAACCACTTCTAAACTTTGAAAATTCAATTTTTTTGGCACCTTTATAGAAAGGATATTCATGTATGATTAAAAATAATAGAACTATATTCATCTTCAACATTTCATGCATTTAGTAATCTTTGTTTAACTATTTTCAATTTGTGAAGTGAGTTATAAAATACTTCATTCATTTATATGTGTAGTGTAGAAAATTGTATTCCCTTCCTAGAGATGGTAAATTTTGCACTTACTTTGGACCTATTTTAGTGCCCTTGCATTCATTGCCCTATAAATCATCACTAATAGGCCCCTAAGACCCTTTATTTCTGACACCAAGGCTTATTTTGACTAAAATCCTGACAAAATCAACAAAGGAATTCAATTTTCTAACATCCTGACATTTTCTCACCCTGGAAAACTAGGGTGGGACTCATACACCACCTTGGGTGTATGCGTCCCCTTAGGTGAGACCCACATGCCACAACTGGCGTATGAGTTTTGGGTGTCCCCATTTTAGGGTTTGAGCAGGAAATTAAGGTTTTTAATTCAAATTTTTGGTTGGTGTCGGTATTTGGGATCTAATAAATTGTAAATTAGATGAAGTGCCTATATAAACAAGGTTTCAAATCATTATTTCACCTAAGCATTCATAATATCAACTTGAGCACTTAAGCATACTTTCACAAGAGCATTCAAGAGAAAGAAGCACTTAAAGTTGAAGTCTTGGAGCAACATTATAGTGTTTTTGCAAGTCTTCAAACTCACTTTCAATTCAAGATCTAGCATTGTCAAGGTGTTGGAATATGTTTTCATTGATGTCAAAAGGGGTCCATCAAAGGAGAAGTGTGTTGATCTTGGGAAGAAGCATATAATGTTGTCATTGATGTCAAAAGTGCAAATTATGCAAGGGAGATTGTTGACATGATGACAGGAGATGAAATCGAGTTGCTCATGCAAGTGAGGATGCTAGCATTAATGAAAATTGTCATTGATGCAAAAATCTAGTTTAGTGGTGTGCCTAGATGTTATGGAAAGTAGTGGCTCTGATGGTGAATTTGTGTGGCAGATTGATTATGCTAAAGTGCATATCTTGTAAATGATTTCATGAAGTTGCAGAGAGTCTCGTATATAGTAGAAATGTAAACTAGTAGCAAATTTGATGTGGGGTTTTTTGAGAGCGTTCCAGAAATGTATTGTGCAGGTCCAAAAAGTGAAGGATGCGCCCAAAAATGAATTATATTCACCTTCAAGTTTTATTGTTTATCAGTTAAACCCTAATGTGTTTGCAGTCATGGTGGAGCTAGTTATAGTGTTATATTTCTTCATTGACTTTCTGTGACAGGTTGTCGGTAACTTAAGTGATAACTAGAGTCTATCTTTCCATGTTGGTGACCGACCCCATCACCTAGGTTGGTGGTGTCCTGAAGATGTAAGAAGGGCTTTATCAGTGAGAGTGAATGGTATCGGTGAGACTCGCCCAAGATTCTCTCTCATAGTTCGATGATCATTTCATCAGCGTGACACTAGTGTATCGCTAGGAGTCAAGTAGGAGTCTCTCCAACAACCTGATATCTATATATTGGCATGTCACATGTTTTCATAACTTAGTAACCTCCAACAAGAGGTTCTAAAGTTTAGGTTCTTAGTGATGGAGCAATAAGGAGTATGGAAGCATTATCAATGAGACTATATGGTGTGGGTGAGACCTTTGGCTATGTCTCTCTGATCTGGCGATGTGAAGGCAGTGCTCAAGTGGGACCTAGTCATAATGATGTGGGAGACAGTGATGATGAAGATAACATGTGGCATGACGAGATTGGATAAACGTTAATCCACATCCTTGTTGTGGATTATGAAGCAATGACATGGTGATGAGGTGGACATATGACATCATCAAGGGCTTTCATCGGTGTGACTGATGGTCATTGGCAAGACCTGTTCGAATATCTCCTCGACAACCCGATGACCTTTCCATCGGTGAGACATCGATAGTTCGACAAGACTTTGAATCATGTCTCCTCAACATGGCGATAAGAGAGTACAATTCTGATTGTGGGACTGAGTAAGGTGGATGTGGCAGTGAGACCCAATATGGTGAGGATGACTTGCGTCCATGTTACAGTCAGAAAATGAATAAAAGGATAACACGTGGAAGAAAGTGATAGTGGACGATGACATGTAGTGACACGATGGCATGAGAACCAATTTTCTGCAACAACAAGAGTATCAACATGACAACACCATATTGATGAGATTTGAGTTAATGTCTCTTTGATAGCCCAATGGCTATCTCATCAATGTGACTTTGGTGTATCGGTAGTAGTCTAGAAAATGTCTCTTCGACAGAGTGATGAGGAGGGACATTCACTTATCAAAGTGATAGGATGGTTTCAGTGTGAGTTATTTAGATGTCCCTTCGATGGAGTGATAAGGTGAGAAGCCAGTGGGACCTGATTGTGATAAAGGCTGATAGGTGGCGAAGAGAAATTGCTCGATATGCTAATTTATATCATTGTTGAAAATTAGGTGGCGATGACATGGAGGATATAGATGACATGTGAGCCCGTGTAGATGTCAAAGTGAGACTAGTCTATTTGAGAGACAAGTTAGCAAGTTTCTTCGATGTAATGATGCACGATGGTCATAAGGTGACAGTCAATGGATGGACAAGATCGTCAACACAAATTTGAAGAATGCTAATCCAGCGATGGTAATTTAGAGTTGCTGAAAAGATTGATGGACAACTCACATCCTTGTTGTGAGTTGTGTGGCAATCGGTAGACCTTCCATATGACAAGCAAGCTGTAGATCAAAGAGAATGGTGGATGTAGGTGAAACTGTAGTGAATGTCTCTTCGACAAAGCAACATGATGTTAAGTGAATGTTGCATGATCGATGATGCGGATTTGAACGTCCGCTTATCCAATGGTTAGGGTTAAAAGGATTGATGATGAATAGGATCATGGCACGAGAGAGAAGATCAACAACCAATATTCAAATTTAAAAATCTGCAATGGTTTGGTTCGTGAACGAACAATGGTTTCTATCTGGTAATTGACACAGGAGAAGGAATTAATTAGTCCAGTTGCACAAGTGACCAAAGAAAATGAAGATTTTATCTTCAAGGCGACAATACAGATTATGGAAGTGATCAAGATCGAATAAGATCGAATAAGACAAGAGAATACATTAAATGCACATCAAATTCTTAGTTTGACAGGAAGGGAATGAAGGAAAATTATCTATAACCAAATTAAATGTGGAATTGGCTCGATGCAGAGGTAGAGGTAGAGGTAGCTTATTGGTGAAGTTTGCAAGCTAAGGAAACCTTAGTAGAAGATTTTAGAAGATCTAAATGGTGGTGAGAATCTTGAGGAAGAGATTGTAGATCAATGCAGTTAAGCAAAAAGAAGACAATCAGAGAATTGTCAAAGTAATTTTATCTACTGTGTGTGTAAAGTTGGCCAATGCACAAAGTGTTGAATAGAAGTATGTATTGCTAAGTGTGCAACAGTGGAGATAGAGGAGAGAGTGTTTAGTACTGCAAGATAGAATAGTGATTGTTCTATATGCAGAGGAGAGTGCATAGTAGGGATTTGTTGTTGAGTGTCCAGCTTCAGTAGCAGAGTGTGAGTTGCAATAAGTGCAAGAATGTACTGAATGTAATGATGCATTATAGGTTTTGTAGAACCTAGTCTATGCATATTTGAAACTATTACCATTGTATTGAGTTGTGGCTCAGATTAGGGTGTTGTTGCATCCTTGGAGTTGTATCTCCTAAATCAGGGTGTTGTTGCATCCTTGTAGTTGTAGCTTCTAAATTAGGTAGTTGATGCTTCCTTGGGTTGTAACCCTAAAACATTGTACATAACAAATATTTCATTTGTGACGTTGGATTTGAGTAGTAGACTCAAGTAGCCTTTGTCACTGTGGTTTTTCCCATCTTGAGTTTTCCACATATATCTGGTGTTGTGGGTATTTGTGTTAATTGTTTGTTTGCATATTTATGTTTGCATCTTTAGTTGACAATCTACACAGTAAGAGTTGATTAAGAAATATGCACAAGGTATTTGGAGTTAAGGAAGTAATCTACATAAAGGTTTTGAGGGCCAATGTTTTAGTATCTATTGATTCACCCCTCCTCTCATTAGATCATTGTGTTCCAACAATTGGTATCAGAGCCCTAGGTTCCCTAGGAGAAGTTTAATCAACTTGGGTAGATCTTGGATAAGGTGAACACAATGGTTAGTTAAGAAAGTTTTCTTGCATATCATGGACCTATCTTTGATGGATCATGATATATTTTTTGGAGCTCATTAATGGAAGGATATTTGGGATCCATAGGATTTGATGTTTGGATGTCAGTCATAAATGGATATATAGTTCCTACTGCACCTCCAATAACTAAAGCTGAAAGGAAGGCATATGAGGATAATGCTATAGCAATAGATATAATTCTTCATGGACTGTCAAGTTCTGTGTTGGTCAAAGTCATGAATTGTCAAACAACACATGAAGTTTGGAACAAGTTGAAGAGAATGTATGAAGAGGATGGTAAAAAGGAAATGAAGGCATTGACTAAGAAATATGAAAGTGAATCTGAAAGTCTGAGTATAAGTGAAGCTGCAACAAGATATGGATGAAGAAGAAACATCTACATTTAGATCACAAGAGCCCAGTGAAGAGCAAGCTAACTCCTTCAGAAAATCAAGAAATGGCTTCAGGAAGCATAAAGATGATGAACATGGAAGTTTATATGGGGTTGACTCATTTCCAACGACCTATGATGAAGAGATTGAGAGGTTTGATAAAGACGAAGAAGCTAAAACCTCTGGTAAAGAAGAAGAAGAAGTGGACCTTGAAGGAAAACTCGTTTGTGCTCTATATGAGATTAAAAGTTTGAAGAAGGAGAATAAAGAAAAAAAATTGCATTCTCAAAAAGAGATAGATAGACTGACTAAAAGTCTTGAAGAATCTGATCAAATGATAGTTAGTTTGAAGACACAAGTAGAAAAAGAAAAAAGAGAAAAATATGTAGTTCACATTGAACTACAATCTAAATCAGATGAGTGCATGAAGCTAGAAGCAAAGATAGTTGCTCTGAGAAGAGAGATTGAAAAAAAGGAGCAGATTGATAAAGGTTTGAAGTTGAAAGGTGGCTCTCAAATATTAGATGAATTGGTAAAATAAAAAAATCCATCAAAACCAAAAGAAAAGACTAGACTTGGATTTGAGAAAGGAACGAGTTCATCTACCAGTACTTCTGCAAACTTATATGAAAGATTTAGAGTAGAAGAAAGTAGCTACACAAAGAAAGAGGAAGCTTGCATGAGTTGTTCCAAAGAAAATACCTTTGGAAATGGAAGATCAGAAAAAGGCACTGCTAGAGTGAAGAAAGAAAAAGAAGAAAAGAAGCTTGTCATTGCTAAGATGAAGAAACCAAATAAGGATACTGTTGCTAAGTTGAAGGAGCCCGCAATAGATAAAAAGATGGAGAAACCAGTTCCTAGAAACCTAAAGAAAAAGCAGTACACAAAGAGAGTTGATGCAAAAATATTTACTAGGATGAGATAGATGAAGAAGCCAAATAAAAGAAGACCTCCTCATCCTATGCAGAGGAATGTTATGACTAGGTACTCCCCATGTTTTAATGGTTACTATTATACCTATAATTAGTTTGGTCGTAGGGCTAGAGAATGTAGAGCTGCACTTAGAAGGAGCACTAAATATGTAAATATAAATTCATTTGCTCCTGTAAGGAATATGTATGTGGTTTGCTACAAGTGTGACAACTTCGGTCACATAGCTAAAGACTGTAAACTAGATCTTGTAAGACTTTCAGTACAGAGAAAGAAGAAGAATACAAGGAAAGATACTTCTCCCAATGTGAACAATTGTTCCCATGTTCTTGATAAGAAGACTGACAAGAAAGAGAAGAAGCCCAAAAAGGTCTAGAAAGAGAAAGATTGGCAGGCAGTGCTCCATGAGGCTACTTCTGCTTTAAGTCATTAATTAATAGTGATGGGGCATGAGTCCAAGGGGAGCTAAATTAGTGTTTCATTCATCCCTGGAAATGAAGAAGGAGATCGAGTTAGGTAAAACATGTTTTACAAATTTCTAACAACTTGATGGTTATAGATTTATTGTCACATTCTTGATCTTGAAGTGCTTGTCAAAAGGTAAGAACATCAGTAGAGAAGTGGATAGTCAACTGTAGAAATTGATATCAACCATTGGTATCAGTTACTGAAGAAAATGTGGTGAAGATGCTCTGTTAAGAGAAATGCTTCTTGCCTACAAGAAGAAGAGTTATGGCTAAAAGGAAATTGTTCTGCATTTTGTTGGTATCAGACCATTACATATTGGTTCAGAATAGATTAGTTGGTTAAGAACCCCTAAAATGAAGCTAGTGAATAATGGAGCAAGGTCTAAGAGGGGGTTACTATTGGTATCAAATCAGTGTTATACTTGATATAGTGCAATCCTGGATAACAAACTGGTACATAGCATAAAGTGAACACATTTACAATTGGTATCAAAATGATAATCAATATCAGGGCATGATATCATCAATTGGTGTCAAGTATATGATTCTATTGGCATAAAGTATGAATCAGAATATCTACATTTGGTATCAGCCCTGATTGGAGAAGAGCATGTAATGGCACTTCAATTGGCATCACATATTTTTAATTGGTACAGAGCAATTGAAGCATATGGTACTGCCATTGTAGTAAAAAGGTTGAATGCAACAATTGGTATGAGTTGAGAAAAATTTGTTTTCAATTGGTATCAGTCGAAGGTGGAGAAAAGTCCCTTTTCCATTGCTAAGAAGAAGTGAAGGTTGCAGCAGTATGGTGACATGCGATATAGAAGAGGAGAAAGGTTGATCAAGTGCTCAAAATAATTGAGCATGAGGGAGAAGAAGTGAGCAATGCTCGAAGTAGAGCATAAGAGACAAAGTTGTGAAGATGCTCATAAGGATGAGAAAAGGAGAAGTAAGTCAAAGGAGGATATTAGAGAACAACTAGACCCTTTGCATTGCTTGTCAAAGAGGGAGAGTGCTTTCAAGAGAAGTGAACCCTTTTCCATTGATGTCAAAAGGGGAGAAAGTCATGCGAATTCTCAAAGAGGAGCATTGGAGAAAGCAACAATAGAAGAAGAAATTGAGCATTCAAGTTTTTCCATCAATGACAAAGGGGGAGATTGTTGGAATATGTTTTCATTGATGTCAAAATGGGATCAAAGGAGAAGTGTGTTGATCCTAGGCAGAAGAATATAATGTTGTCATTGATGTCAAAAGTGTAAATTATGCAAGGGAGATTGTTGACATGATGACAGGAGATGAAATGGAGTTGCTCATGCAAGTGAGGATGCTGGCATTAATGGAAAGTGTCATTGATTCAAAAATATAGTTCAGTGGTGTGCCTAGATGTTATGGACAGTAGTGGATCTGATGGAAAATTTGTGTGGCAGATTGATGATGCTAAAGTGCATATCTTGCAAATGTGTTCATGAAGTTGCAGAGAGTCTCATATATAGCAGAGGTGTAAACATGTAGCAAATTTGATGTAGATTTTTTTGAGAGCTTTCCAGAAAGGTATTGTGCAGATCCAAAAAGTGAAGGATGTGCCCAAAAATGAATTATATTTACCTTCAGATTTTAGGGTTTATCAGTTAAACCCTGATGTGTTTGTGGTCATGGTGGAGCCGGTTATAGCGTTATATTTCTTCATTGACTTGCTATGACAAGTTTCTAGTAACTTAAGTGATAACTTAAGTCTATCTTTCCATGTTGGTGACCAACCCCTTCACCTAGGTTGGCGATGTCCTAAAGATGTAAGAAGGGCTTTATTGGTGAGAGTGAATGGTATCGGCGAGACTCACCCAAGAGTCTCTCTATCAGCTCGATGATCATTTCATCGGTGTGACACCAATGTATCACTAGGAGTCAAGCAGGAGTCTCTCCGACAACTTGACATCTATATGTCGGCATGTTGCAGGTTTTCATAACTTAGTAACCTCTGACAAGAGGCACTAAAGTTTAGGTTCTTAGTGATAGAGCGATCTAAGGAGTATGGAAGCATTATTGATGAGACTGTATGGTGTCAGTGAGACCTTTGGCTATGTCTCTCCAATCTGGAAATGTGAAGGCGGTGCTCGAGTGGGACCCAGTCATAATGATGTGGGTGACAGTGATGATAAAGATACCATGTGGCATGACGAGACTGGATAAATGGTAAACCGCATCCTTGTTGAGGATTATGGAGCAATGACATGGTGATGAGGTGGACAGGTGACATCATTAAGGGCTTTCATCGGCGTGACTGATGGTCATCAACGAGACTTGTTCGGATGTCTCCTCAACAACCTGATGACCTCTCCATCGGTGAGACATCAACAATTCGACAGGACTTTGAAGCATGTCTCTTTGACATGGCGATAAGAGAGTACGATGTTGATTGTGGGACCCAATAAGGTGGATGTGGCAGTGAGACCCAGTATGATGAGGATGGCGTGTGTCCATGTTATGGTTAGAAAATGAATGAAAGGATAACATGTGGTAGAAAGCGATAGTCGATGATGACATGTAGTGTCACATTGGCATGGGAACCACTTATCTGCAACAACAAGAGTATCAGCGTGACAATGCCATATTGATGAGAGTTGAGTTAATGTCTCTTCGATAGCCCGATGGCTATATCATAGATGTGACTTTGGTGTATTGGTAGGAGTCTAGAAAATGTCTCTTCGATAGAGTGATAAGGAGGAACATTCACTTATCAGAGTGACAGGATGGTTTCGGTGAAAGTTATTCAAATGTCCCTTCTATGGAGCACGATAAGGCGAGAAGCCAGTGGGACCTGATTGTGACAAAGGCTGACAGGTGGAGAAGACCGATTGCTCAATATGCTAAGTCACATCATTGTTGTGAATTAGGTGGCGATGACATGGAGGATAGATGACATGTGAGCCCATGCAGATGTCAAAGTGAGATTAGTTTATCAGAGGGAGAACTTGGCAAGTCTCTTCAATGTAATGATGCATGATGGTCATAAGGTGATAGTCAATGGATGGAGAATATTGTCAGTTGATGCAAATATGAAGAATACTAATCTGGTGGTGGTAATTTAGAGCTGCTAAAAAGATCGATGGACATCTCACATCCTTTTTATGAGTTTTATGGAAATCGGTAGACCCTGTGTATGACAAGCAAGCAAAAAATCAAAGAGAACAGTGGACATAGGTGAGACTGTAGTGAATGTCTCTTCGACAAAGCAAGATGATGTTAAGTGAATGTTCCATGATCGACAATGGGGATTTTAAGGATCGCTTATCCAATGATCAGGGTTAAAAGGCTTGATGATGAATAGGATCATGGCGCGAGAGAGAAGATCAATGGCCAATATTCAAATCTAAAGATCTGCAATGGTCTGGTTTGTGTGAACAAGGGTTTCTATCTAGTAACCGGCATAGGAGAAGGAATTAATTAGCCCAGCTGCACAAGTGACCAAAGAAAATGAAGATTTGATCTTCAAGGTGACAATACAAATTGTGGAAGTGATCAAGATCAAATCAAATCGAATAAGACAAGAGAATACATTTAATGCATATTAGATTCTCGGTTTGACAAGAAGGGAATCAAGGAAAATTGTCTACAACCGAATTAAATGTGGAATTGGCTTGATGCAGAGGTAGAGCTAGAGGTAGCTTGCTAGTGAATTTTGCAAGCTAAGGAAACCATAGCAAAAGATTTGAGAAGATTTGAACAGTGGTGAGAATCTCGAGGAAGAGATTGCAGATCGATGCAGTTAAGAAAAAAGAAGACAATCAGAGAATTTTCAAAGTAGTTGTATCTACTGTGTGTGTAAAGCTGGCCAGTGCATAGAGTGTTGAATAGAAGTATGTATGTTGAGTGTGCAACAGTGGAGATAAAGAAGAGAGTGTGTAGTACTGCAAGATAAAACAATGATTATTATATATGTAGAGGAGAGTGCATAGCAGGGATGTGTTGTTGAGTGTGCAACTTTAGCAGTAGAGTGTGAGTTGCAGTAAGTGCAACAATGTACTGAATGTAATGATGCATTATAGGTTTTGCAGAACCAATTCTATGCATATTTGAAATTGTTACCACTGTATTGAGTTGTGGCTCAGATTAGGGATCCTTGGAGTTGTAGCTCCCAAATCAGGGTGTTGTTGCATCCTTGAAGTTGTAGCTTCTAAATTAGGTAGTTGATGCTTCCTTAGGCTGTAGCCCTACAACAAAGATTTCATTTGTGATGTTGTATTTGAGCAATAGACTCAAGCGAACTTTATCACCTTGGTTTTTCCCATATTAGGTTTTCCACGTATATCTGGTGTTGTGGGTATTTGTGTTGATTGTGTGTTTGCATCTTTAGTTGACAATCTACATAGTAAGAATTGAGTAAGAAACCTACACAAGGTATTTGGAGTGAAGGAAGTAATCTGCATAAAGGTTTTGAGGGCGAACCGTAGATTTTTGGCACCCTAGATCTTTCTAGCACTTCTAGGGTTTTCACCTAAAAGGAGAAAGTAGGGCCAAAAGATCTAGCTAGGTTCACTCAAATTATGTAATGTATGATGTTATTTGAACAAAATGAAATGATCTAAGTGCACTTATATGAACTAATTGATTGATTATGTGTGGAAAACCTAAGATTTATGCAATGTTGGAAAACACAATGATGTTTGCAAACAATGAACTATGAATGAACAAACGCAAAACATGACAGAAAGAGGTTGAATCAGAGTGCACTTGGGCATAAATTGGAGAATCTGGAATCTTTTGAATGCTTTCTGAAATCACAGAAAATCACTAGTGGGACTCATTCACCACTGATAGCGAATTAGTCCTGCTTCTGATGAAACTATCAGGAATAGGTTTCTGAGTGTTAGAATCCAAAATTTGATAAAACTTAGATTTCCAACCTTAAGTTCGGACTCATTCACCACTAATGGTGAATCAGATGTCTCCTAAAATTCTGAGAAATCAGGGGACAATTCAAACTCATTGCCACTGTGTCTGCTTGTCAGGTTGCCGAAGTCAAATCTGTAGAAAACAGACAAAATGTCTTCTCCAAGCTTGAAATAGGGTGTAGTTGACTTGAAACACTTTGTTGACTTCTTGTCCACTTTTCAACACCTAAATGCTTGTCAAATCTGCATACACAAGTCTGCAAACACACATGCAAAAGGGGAAAAATGGTTAAGGGTTAGGTTATAAGGATTTTCCTTGGTCAAATCCCACTTTGGTAATCAAATCCCTAATAAAATAATGAAATGAAGAAGAATGATAAATAAATAATATGAAAATGCTATCAACTTACCAAACCCTTATTGAAGAAAATCTGAAGATGTGTCAATGGCTTCTCTTGAATGCTTGATTGATGCTTGATTATAGGATGCAAAGTGCTCAAATGCTAGTTGAATACTTGAATGAGTTAGAAGATTGTAGGAGATGTAAAATGAGGAGAAAAACACTTATTTATACACTCTTGTGCCTTAGTAACCCATTGATACCTCATCACAGGCCGACATCAAGTAATTTTGAATAAAAACCTGAAAGGAAATTTGAAATATTTTGAATTTAAAGCCAAGAGGGACTCATTCGCCACCCATGGCAAATGGGTCCCACCTTAGGCTTGAAAATGGGTGTTAGGAATTAAGTCACATTTAATGTTATTTGTCGGGTTTACATTAAAAAATACACTTAATTAAGCCTTATAAGGGCATAAAGGGGTCAAATAAATCATAAGAAAGATGTAAATAGTGAAATTATGCCTAGAAAAGTGTGAAATCTTGTTACAAGACTTTACAACACGTCAAAATAGGACTTGATAAGTGATGAAAAGGTGATTTTTACATGAATTGTAATGAGTAGAGTCTAGAAAAGTGTAGAAATGTTTTACAACACTTCATAACACCTTCACAACACCTTCACAAGATGCCATAATTTGAATTTTAAGGACCTAAATATGCATATTCAAGCCATATTGCAACATTAAATCGGAGCAAAATGGACCAAGCATCGTGAAAAAAGGCCTAAAGGACCATGAAAATGATAAGGGGCCATTTTTCTATGGCACAGAAGGCCAAAGTTTTAGTATCTACTAATTCACCCCCCTCTCAGTAGATCATTGTGTTCCAACACAAGGATTGATGATGGTTGCCTATGGAGAATCATGATGGATTCTAGGTTGGAGAGACGCAACTAGCCATCAAACTAGGCCTAATGACTTGTTTCCTAAGTGATTCCATCCTCCATTATCATTCTACTTTCTACCTAAACGAAGGTACATGCATTATTATGGCTTATTAGGGTGATTAGAGATCTCCCAGAGTGAGTCATCATCTCTATGTTCCATTCATGTATCTTATTCTAACACATTAGAATAGGGTCTCATTACACTTTAGATATTCTAATCTTATATGCACTTAAGATTAGGACTTGCACTCACATTTTATTTCAAGATATATTATTTCTATCAAGGTTTAACTACCAAAATAGGGGTTTGACCAAGGCAAACCCCCATAAACAAATCAATACAATATTTTTTTTGTAGGTCCTTTTAGTAGGTTCAAATCTTGAAACCAGATTTGGAACCTAGAGTGGAGATAGAAGAACAGATTCAGATCTTTAACTTTCGAAAAAGAAGAACGAGACTAATATGCCACTTGTGGCGTAGGAGTCCTGGTATAACACTTTTTTTGAATTTCGAAGGATTTAGACTGGTCATTGTGAAGTTCCAGTTTCTACTTAGAAACCCTAAATTGGGACTAAACCACCCCTACTGGCGTATGAGTCCTAGTGTACTTTAAAAGTCAGATTAAGTTAGATTTTCAAGATTTCAAACCTTGTTTCGAGCCTCTTCAATTTTCCAGGTGCCCCTCTATCCTTTCTTAGTTCATTTTTCTTATTTTAAGTTTCATATCTTAGGTTGCATAGTTAGATTCACACATTGCATTAATCTTCTTCTTTCCAAGCCCTTGCTTGGTGGTGAACTCCCTTTTAGTCTTTAATCACACCCTAGGACACCTTATTGTAGATCTCTTTCCCTTATTCTATTCCTAGATTGAGATCTCTAAGGTTTCGTTGAATGAAACTTGAAAGAGATTGGCGGTTTTATCTCCCAAAACATAGAAATACTATTTTCTAGGTTTCAATATGATAGTAAATGATCTTTACCATATATTTTTTGTAAGATATATCAAAGCACACATTTATTTATAAGACTATTTATGTGAGTGGTATCATAGTCTTAATATAAGTTTATTCCAAGACTTAACAAGATAATAGTTAGGAGATTAGTATTAGGATATGGTAAGTTTCATATTTGCAAGGGAATTTATCTTATTTTATAGTAAAATTAGTGGGGTAGTGTAAATGAGGTCCAAAGAATAAGATAAAAAAAAGAAAAGAATATTATGAACACGTGTTAGAAATTAACTTTATAACTTATAATGTTTAAGTATGAAATTTCAAGTAGATGTATCCACGCTTTCTCTACTAGAGAATTTTTGTATTTTTTGGAAGGGTAGGAGCATCAAGTTTTATGTTTTTTAGAGGATTAGCCTATTTTTTTTTTTTAATATGTGGGTTTCAAAACCATTGGAAACTTTCTTTCATTCCAACCTCTTGTAAACTTCAAATACACTTATAACACTAATAACAACTAATATGTATAATATTCTTTAGAACTTGTGTTTTTCACTTGTTCTCCTTTCTATCTATATTTTCTACTGTATAAAAGGATTTTTTAGAAAATAATCAATAATGCTTAATGAGCTTGAGTGGTACACATGGCACTCTTGGCATCAAGCAATGTAAATATAGATTCAAAACAAGAGTTACTAAATGGTCACTCTTATTCTTCTTACAATGGAATTTACCTTACCTTGTAAATTATAAATTTTAGTGCTAAGTACACAATGGGGGGAGTTTTGAGGTTTTCATTTAAAAGGGAAAGGGTGTTCATAAGGTTCTCATAGACCTAACATTCTATTTTTTCACAAAAATATGACATAAAGGAAAAAAAGAAAAGAAAAATACCTGAAGGGATTTCATAACATTTATAACAAAAACCTTCATAAGAAACCCCTACAAACAAGCCCTAAAATTTGAAAAGAAAGGGTTTTGCAAATTTAACATTGTAGGTTTTTACATCAATAAAATATAGTTGAGGGTTTCATACTTGGTTCATAGATGTAGTAGTTAGATTGATCACAGTATCAGTTTTGAAACATACTATTTAAAAACATCTATTAAAGCTCAAAATGATTTATTGAATGTTTGTTTCATGCTTGAAACACATTATAATTTTTTTTATATTTGATATGAAATCATCATTCAACTCCTTGTTATATTTGCATGAACTTTTATCTACTCTAAACTATGATAGATCTATTATTCATATAAAATTCAATGTTGTTAGGTTGATCTGCCTAGGTTTTACAAAACATGAAGTGTAGGAGAGACGTATCCGTCTCTAATTCATTGGCCCATCTTTTTAATGATCTTGAACATAGAAATTTGTAACTTGTTAGAGATCATTGATAACAAGTTGGACAAACAACACATTCCATGCTTTTTTTCATGTTCTTAGACCTCCAACTCTATTTTTTAGTCTTTTTTAACACCAACAACATTGCCAATGGAATCCCTATCAACAATCCTAACACACCCACTTTGTGAAACCAAGTTCAAGACTAATGCCTTGTTCATTTCAGGAAGTGTCTAGTATCACACCATCATCTAGAATTTCTAGTCCATTGCAAATAAAATAATTAACTTTTAAATTTGAAAATCCTATTGCTAATAACCCCTATATAAATTCAGGTTTGTTGGATCAAATTATCCAAAAGTTCTTTCCACAATCCAACGCCAAAAACAACAATAAAAATAGTTGCAACAACATTGATTGTAATATTAGCCTTCCATTTATAGCTAGTACTAATATTCCCATATCTAGCATTGACAATGTTACAACTCATTTTGTAGTGTTGACATAAAAGCCTAAAACACAAATTATCAATCTATGTACTTGAATCAATAGCAACAACTACAACTAGAGAAATATGGTATGCATGTTGCTAACCATCAACACTCCAATTCTTTTGTCAATGACCTAGGTGCTCTTCTTCAAGAGATTTTACAAGAAAACAATTTAGGAATAGTTGATATGGCCACTTGAAAGACTTTAGTCACATTGAACAAGATTGTCTTCCCATCTATTTCAATTTTGTTTTTCAATATTTGTACCTTGAAAGCACAAATATAACATTTTCCATCATGATGAGTTAATACAAGACAATATTTTATGTTTAGAAACTAAATATATTCCATAATTAAATGCTACAATATCTTGCTCAATTACATTCATGTTTGTCACTCTCACTACAATAGAAATGCAAACAACAAAACACAAGTACTAACAACTGTGTAACATTCATTTTGAATAGAATCATAAGAGTTTATCAATCTTCTCCCTAAGACATTAAAAGTTACAATTCTACTTGTCACATGATCCTATTAGTATTTCTACCAATGACACCACTAGGACAAAGAGAGGCTCACACTAGTAACTTCCTTGTCTACTTTAAATGCCATGTTAGCATTGGATGTTATAAAAGCCTTGTAAAGCTATGGCGATTTCCTTTCCTTAGGGCACCCTTGTATGAAATTCACTAGATACATAATTGAAAATGTTGAAGTGATTTATGCTAACTTTCTACTTGTGAATGCAAAAAAGTAATGATATTCATATGCGAAACAAAGCACTAATTTATAACTCATAACTTCATTATTCTCTTTCTTCCATGCATAATTTATTTTTTTACTTTTTAATAGCTATTTTCGTTGTAGATAGGAGAGGGGAGCCCATAGTAGGGCGAAGACCAAAAGTGGGGATAGAAGTAGTCCTTAGTGGGCCCCACAGTGGAGCACCTTAATATCCAATTGCACAATACTTTTTAACCATAAAGTACATAATTTGACAAATCATGTGATGCCACATCAGCGAAACATATTCATATGACTTAGTGCAACAAAAAGGATGTTGATGAGGCAGATTTGATGATGTGACCCTAAAAATAATTTTTTAAAACAAACGAGTAGCCAAATAAACTGCTGTGCAAAATTGGGACTGATTTGAAATAAACCCAGAATTAAAATGCCCTACTTGTGAGCCCCTCTCCCCTAGTAGATTTTCTAATTTCAGGGTTAGGTTTGAAATTTGGATATCTTGAGAATAATGACGTCTCTACAGAAAATCTGCTAAAAATGTATGGCGCATTTCATCCTTGGAAAATGATTCCTCTCATTTTCTATGCTATAAAAGACCCTCGGATCAAAGGTCTGCTGTAGTAGTACCTCAAATGCATGATTTGAGGTGCAATTTAAGGGCGGGTTGATTGAAAAGCGAATTCCTTTCTCAAAATAAAAGGGGTGAATCACCAATGTAAATAGAACCCAAATGGGCAACATAAACTTTAATGGTAAACAGTGTTACCAGTAGTCAGTACGGAGTACAGACGAAAGAACAAAAACTGTGATGGAGCCCAAAAACTTCACAATACATTTCAAAACCCCAAATAAGTAAGAATATAGACATTATTATTTCTTTAATCATATGAAGCCCAAAAACATGACAATGCATTTCAAATAAGGACACAGACAGACATCATAATTTCTTAAACTTATCTGGTTTTGACAATGTATTTCAAAACTCTAAATCAGTAAAGACACAGACATCATAACTTTTTAAATCATATGGAACCAATAACTTGCCAATGCATTTCAAAACCCTAAATCAGTGAAGACACAGACATCATAGTTTCTTAACCATATGGAGCCCAAAAACTTGATAATGCATTTCAAATCCCTAAATCAGTAAAGGCACAGACATCATAATTTCTTAAACCATATTCAGCCAAAAACCTGACAATACATTTTCATAAATTCTGTGTATAATATTTGTTGACATCAGAAACCACTAGAGCTCTCATATACATCAATAACACCTCAAATACTGACTGCTCAACTTGTCTAATTTAACCAAAATCTCGGAAATACGAGCCTCTAATCAACCGCTCCAAGCCGTTTACTCTCGCAGATCCGTCCTCCTGTGTCTGCAAAATGTGCTGCAGTCATCCACCATTTTTACTGCAGCTTGGCTCCATCATAAATGTGAGGATTGTGGCGTGACTGAGTCTCCCCACTCTCTCAATTCTGTCGCTGCACTGCAACGCAAACATTTAGAAATTTAGAGCGAAAGACGCCTATTCTATAGCAACCACACACATATGAACACACAAAACCGCGGTAGAGTCCGGCCATCCAAGGTTGAATCCCATAAGAAATTGCGTCCAGCCTGATCGTATTAAATACAGGACGATTTGCGAAATCTTTCCTACACCTCCCATTCCCGAGATCGAGCTCTGATCCACTTGTCTGCGCATACCCCAATTTATCCACCACTTAACCTTGATATGTAAGACATCGCAGGAATGCAGATTTAGGGTTAAGCCATGGGCATCGGATAAAAAGAATGTAATCATCTTCCCAAGCTCCCAAGAAACAACCAAATTCAAGCACTCAAACTTTTGTTCTCTCTTTCTGTGAGTAGGGGATACAAATCGATGTCCTTCTTATCCGTGAACATGACACAGTAAGTGCAAGCTGGATTGATACGCCCATCTAAGATTCCACACTCAATACTTTTGTCTGGGTCGCTTATTTTTCTATATATAAAGTTGAGTTGGAGTACAGTGATTAGTTCATAGAATATGAATTATAATTTATAATTATTATAAACTATTATATATATCTTTAAGATAATCTATATAAAATAGATGGAAGGATATCTAGGTGTTACAAAATAGAATGGTGTGATATTGTCCACTTTAAACAATCAAAAAATCAATAAAAATTTACTGCACACGGAAATAGAATGCAGATTTTTGTTTTTCTTTCATGAATTTGTTGGTCACCTATATGTTGTGCTGCCATTATAGAGTTAACGTAACTAGCTTGGTAGAAAAACCTTGCGAGTGTAAAAGAGGATACCATTGTCTAGTAGTCCATTTTTTAAAGTTCATGGGGCAAAATCTAGAGATCATCAAAGATTGGTTTCACAAGAAGAAAGTAAGTTCACAACTATGAATTAGATTTAGAATGAAAAATTCAATCAAACACAAAGCATAGAAGAATATTTTGATTTTCTATACACACAATTGTCTAGAGCATTTTCAATTTTGAAAATATACATATCTCACCATCTTCATAAATCACCATTCAAAATCTACATCTCTGAATTACACAAACATAATAATGAAAAAAAAGTAATTGAAGTTTATAGTAATGCAAAGTTGTTCAATTAAATGAGAATAATTGACTAAAATGATTGGATGTGTTTTTTTTTTTGATGCATGACTTGGGTTAAAGTCTTTCTAAGAGTAAGGTCAAAGGTCACAATTTTCCCATTGCCTCCACTTCCGTCTCCAAATTTGGTTCTGGGTATGAAAAGGTCTTTTTGTGGTATATCTTATTTTACAGAAATCTTTCCGATATTGAATAAAGACTGTTCTATCAAAGATTTCATTGCTTTGTTAATGGTAATGATAATATAGGTGGGTATGTTGAAGACAGCCTTCATTGCTTTGTTAATGGTAATGATATCAGCAGAGTGATGTCATGTCCAAATTGCTTTGGGATTGGTGATATGAGAATGGACTACATTGAAAACACAATGAATCTGTCTGTTGACGTGATTGTGGTATGGAGGATATGTGGGTGATATTTGACGGAGTGCCAGTACAGAATGAGCTTTAAGTAGAGGGTTCCACCCAATGACAGTGACAATTCCTGAATCTGTGTGCTGACAGGAGTGTTGTAGGAGGAGGCATAAGATGTATATTGGAAGGAGGTCGTTTGATGATGTGATAGACAACTTCCAATGTCACCAACAATATGTTAATACAAATCGTCTTCCAATCACACAGACAAAACACCTCGGTTTATCCATCTTGGATGCGCTTTTTATCAAAATAATCATTTCTTTATGGAAAAGAATTATTCCAACTTATTTTTAAATTATGATTAGTTAAGTATTTGTTTTGATTAAGGTAAACATGGGAAAATGGATCCAACCCATACAAAAAAACAGTCATAGTGGCAAGCAAGACAAGTGTATATGTGTTAATTAGGTGTGTGTTAGGTATTTGTTGATTAATAGTATTTGATTTTATTTTATACTGTTTATGTTATTTTTATAGAAAAAAGAGGAAAAGTTATTTTAAAATTCTTCTATTAGATATAATGTTTTAATGTCTTGTTATTGGTCTCATGTCAATTGAGAGTAAAATGTATAGCGTTTTAAAAAAAATTACAATTTTCTGTTATATAAGACTATAAGTGGGTATATTATAGGTTTTGTGGGTTGTCGGATATTTGTTGTTGTTATATGTAGTTCAATGGAACCTTCCATACTTATCAATATTGAGACAACCTCTACAATTTTTTAATAAATTAATCATCATACTAAAGATGTCATATTATTATTGATAAAATATGTTGGACTATATCAATAGATAATATCATGAAACTATGTTCAAATAACCTACACTAATATTTAATAACATACAATAAATTACTCGAATCTGACCCAATGTATGTCTTGTATTATTGTTCCACTCAACAAATCAACTTGCCAAAAAGAAGAGAATATATTCAACATACATGTAATCCATAAATGAGACTACCCATAGGAAACCAAAGGGGTTTCATCCTTAAATTTATAAATTAAATGTTTTTCATCCTCAAATCAATAGTTGAGAGTAATGCTAGTAAAATATAAGATGAGTCTTCTAATAACCAACCACCTCAATTTATACACAAAGGACCCAAATCCCAACACCCCCATTAGTTGTATTCATTGTCAATATTCCACCTCAAATTTAACAATCCACCTTGTTATCATAACATCCTTTTAAAAGCCAACGTGTAGCTTCCTCATAATGCCATAAAAACTAGCATAACTAAGTGGAATATGGCATAACCTCCATTTAAGGAAATCCACTCCCCATATCAAGAAATTATAAGCATTAGATTTTTTTTGTTATTTCCCTTATTTCCCTAATCATACACCCTTATTAAATTTATTTCTCTATCCCATCAAAAAGTAAAGGAATGGACTCATGGGTCAACACATTATGAATTAATAAAAAGAGAACATTACAAGTACACTCTTCCTAGAATCACTTGCCCACAAGTCATACAATGTTGGATGTTAAAATATCTCTAGTCCCTCCTAAATAGCATCTTTTGTAAGTAGGTTCCTCCAATGGACTAAGTACTCTATGATGGTCCAATC
This sequence comes from Sequoia sempervirens, assembly GCA_007258455.2. Lineage (NCBI taxonomy): Eukaryota > Viridiplantae > Streptophyta > Pinopsida > Cupressales > Cupressaceae > Sequoia > Sequoia sempervirens. Next base: position 123,287 of record VDFB02281732.1, read on the forward strand.
TCTTAGTTTCTTCTTATTATCGTGAACAAGATGTTTTACCCAACTAGTTCACCCCTAGGTCCTATTCACACTAGTTTACTTAAGTTTACTTAGGGTACACATAAGACACTTATCACATTATATCTCAAGTCATAAGATTAAGATAGATGTCATAAACTTATACAGTCTTATGTCTCACCTTGGTCTATATAACCAAGGGGTTTTCCATGTATTCTCAATAATCATAATCTATCACATTGTATTATTTTTGCATCCTTTAATAGACTAACATTATTCTCTCATATTTCTTCAAAAAATCCACCATCAAAACTATTTTGAAGCCTACAACACAAGTGGAAATGAATGAGATATCATTATTGTTATCTTCTCACACAAATAAAATTTTATCCGATATGTATTGTATAAATTCACTTAAAGCCCTATATTACCAAAGCTTGCTTCGTCATCGTCACAAAATGAATGACACACACTTGAAAACTCACTTTGCATAGAAAATAAATCATTAAGCTAAAAATCATATATCCTTGCAAAGGAAACCTCTACGTAGGATGAAAAACCTACCATGCACAAAAAAGAGGGATTTATTTTTTAGAAAATCTCTAAAATTGTAGGTTATGGAGAAAATTTGTTTTCCATAATTTCTAGAATTTTTGGAAAATCCTTAAGCTTTGATGCATCAAATATTTGAATATTCTCCTCCTAATCACAAGTAAGGTTTGCAAAGACTGTTTGTAAGGAAATTTCCTTCCCTATAACAATGCTAAATTTGATATGTTTCAAATTGATCTAAAAAATTCTAATCATCGTGAAGGATATAATTGATCTTCCAATTATTAACATTTTTTCTCTTAATAACATTAGTAATTTGAGGGAATCTCCTTCAATGATAATCTTAGTTATATTATTCTTTATAGCCAAATGTAAGCCTGCAACTAGGGCTTGAGTTTTTGCCTAATTATTTGATCCAATAAGAAGTTTAATAGTAGAAGAATATATTACTTCTCCTTCTAGATTATGAAGAACACAACCTACTCTTAACACTCTTACATTACCATGAGAAGCTCCATCAAATTTTGATTTAACCATTGGATGGTTTGGTGGAATCCAAACCACTTTTCTTTTTTCCACCTAATGAGAAGATTCAAAACAACCAGAATAAGGAAGAGAAAGAAATTTCCACTATTTTAATATGTTTACATCCCAAAAAGAAAAAGATGAATTAGAAATCCCAATCTTGGAGATATGATCCATGACGACCTCATAAATAATTTTTTCCAATTTTAATATAACTTCCTCCCAACTATTGGATTCTTTTCTAAAAGTCCTTTTTATTTCAACACTTTTCAACACTTTAACATTTGGTGGACATAAAAATGATCAAAAGAGGCCACTTGGCCACTGTCATTTTAACGAAGATACATAATTGTTGATCAGGGTTTTGGTCCCCTTTGGTATTTGTGAGGAATGAAATGATGCGATGTGTGATTTTGTGTGTGGTTTTATGATTGCAAAATAGGTCTATTATGCAAGTACAAAAAAAATTCACTAATTTTAAAAAATAGAAATGAAGAGCATAAATAGGAAATAGGAAAGCAAAGAGCAAGAATTGAGGAACTTGGCAGTAAAATTTGGAGTCAACTAATACCAATTGTTGAATGCACAAGACAACTAAGAAGGGGGGTGAAACATTTGTACATTAAAAACATCAAACCCCTAATTAATATTTAGATTTGCATTAACCCTTAAACCCTTAACAACCATTAAAACCTTATCATGCATTAGCAAAACATAAACATGAGAAACAACAATGCAAAGACATCCATACACATGAGAACACCAGATTTACATGGAAAACCCAAGAAGTGAAAAACCACACATTTGAGGATTAGCTCACAATATAAAGTAATTGCAACACCAAATACAATAGACTCATTGTTGAAGGGCTCACTAGCTAAAAGAAAGAAGGGCTCACTACCAAAGTCTCATTGCGAGATTACAAACATGAAGAAAGAAGATTTTTACAATGAGAAATCCATCTCAAAGCAATAGAAAAGTTCCACCATTGCACTACCAATACATACACACTCTTTGAAGAATGTAGAAACCTAATGCTCACTGCTTCTAGTAGTCTTAGTCATTAAGGCTCACGCTTCACTTCACACTTTCACACTTCATACCATAATTTGCATCACACACTCCATGCATACATTCTCCATCAACTTAACACATATATACCCATTACAACCTTGAAAATAATTTACAAGGTCGACTATGAACCTCAACCATGCAAATTCAAATTAAGTTGAAACTAAGCATTCCCACAATGGACAGGAATGAGAGCAGACCACATCACACCTTAAATCAGACCTAAATCCTCATTACACACCACACCATGCTTCACAAACACTAAATCATTTTCGCAATTAATGTAAACACCCAAGGTCGATCGAACCTGTGTTAACACCATTAATCATTTAAGTAAACACTTCCTTTTATCCAAACATGACTTGTGAACCACACACAACACTCAAACATAATCTAGAATATTCCATCAACACCTTGAAATCCAACAAATTCCTTTGCAGCAACTTTCACCTGAAGAACACACTCATCCTGTACATCCAATTAACCTTCCACATACTGTAACTCAAGAATCCAACCTTGTAGAGCACCAAAATTTGAATAACTTAGAATGGAGATAGATATGAGCAATGTAAGCACTGCCTCAGATTTGCAAGACTAGAAACCACACTATAGAGAAATGTAGAGAAAAACCATTTCTCCTAGACAACACTACTTTCATAGTTCACACACTGGTGAACACAAATTTCTGTACACAATGATCCAGGACAAGAAACACTAGATATAACACCTCTAAACACCTCTGATCAATATATCTAAACTGCATAAGTAAATCTTCAACACAGAATAAATGCAGAGTAAAAACCAGAACACTACTCTACTACATTGAACACTATTTACCACATTGTTTCCTTTTCTATTCAAATTTTCTCAAAATCACTTAGAAACCAAGAACCACAAACATCATCTCATCAATTGCAACACTTTCTCATCACCACCAAACTAGCTGTAATACAACAACTCAATCACACATATGCTTATCAAGGAAAAACTAGAGGTTAACACGAGTGAGACTACTAATGATAACATAATGCAACAAATCAAAGTAACTCTAAGATTGAAATCAACGCAACAACAAAGATCTAATGACATCAATGACAACAGGAACTACATAGAGTTCCAAAAATTATATGTTAGCAATAGTTTTCATTTTTATTTAAGAACTTGTATCTGGGTATATTCCAAGTAGATGCACTCTATATACATTTTCATCAACCAAACACTAGTCATTTTTGGCAACCCTTCCTTTAAACAAAACATCATAAGGTTACTATGCATGCCAACCCTAAACCCTAATTTATTTAGGTTGTGTTAAGAAAATTAGAAACTCAAATGGAGATCACATTACTTAATTTCTCATGTTTTATGTGGTTAGAGAGACCAACAATAGCCAAACACTCTTAATGATCTCAAACTGAAATGCATATTTTTTAGATTTTTAAGTCTACCAACCCTAATCATATGAAGGAACTCTGTGAAATAAGTAGAGTTCATTAGTTGCAATAGTTTTTGGATTTGATTGTGTGAGATTATTTTGCATAAATTAAAAAACATTTTGGATCACACTCTATGATCCATCATTAGGATGAAGTAGAGCATAAGGAAAAAATGAATAGTTTGCAAACCAAGCATTGCATAAAAGGAAGGAAAAAATGAGGGGTAGGGGTACACGAGAATTGAAGCACAACTAAGGTGAAGGAGGAGCAAAGAGAGAGAAACCAAACCAACCATAAAGACCTACTAGAACGAAATGGTTAAGGAAGAATGAAAATAAGAAAGAAGCTTAATTGATAAATGCAAATAAAAATTGAAATAAGAACAAACAAAACCAAAAATAAATATAAAAAACTAAGAAATAAAATAATGTAAGATTAAAAGAAAAAATCTAAGCATAAAAAAGAATGAAGACAACAAAAAAGAAAGGAAAGGAAAGAAGAAAAATAT
>VDFB02281733.1:0-41679 GCA_007258455.2 Sequoia sempervirens
TTTTAGTTCTATTTTTGGACTAACCCTAACCATTTGCTAATTTTCTGATTGTATCTACCAGAATCAACTATTTGTATCATGTGACATTTGAAAAAGGATATACTAACATTGGTTTTGTAGGTTTTCAAAAAATCTAGGATTAGTATTTCAAATTTGGTGCATAAAATGTATTCATATTTACATTTGGTGCAATAAAATTGAACAACACAATATTCACATTTAAAATTTGGCGCATAAAATGAATTCATATTTACTTTATTTCTCTAAAATTGAACAACACAATCTTCACATTTTAATTTTGTGTTTAAAATTAAACAAGACATTCTTCACGATTTCAATTGGTGCTTTAAAATTGAACCACAAATTTTAATCCTTGGTGCAATTTTTTTTTTTTTTTTTCATGTTTGACATGTTTAGTAGGCTCTAGAGTATATGTATCCTCTCCCCTTACACTTAAGGCGATCTTAAGTGATAATAAATACCTCTAGTTTGCACATGTTCTTATTATACACCAAAGGAGTTGTTTACATATCCACTCCCCTTGCGCCTAGTCCAATATTGGGTGATGATAAATAGAAACATTAATCATTCCTTTATTGTTAGGAGGCTATGTAAAGGGATGAGAGAAGAAGCTATAACTCAATCCAATCATGCATTGTTAGGACTTTCTCTATGGTCCTGGGTGATTTTGGACACAAGGAGATGATATTTCAATATCATGTTTGTACATGTGTTGGTGTTTATGGAGTACCTCCAGTATAAGCCTTGTAAAATCTAGAATCCTAAGAGCCATTTGTAGACCACCAACTTATATTGCTGCAACATGATAAAATTGTCATGTGAAGTTACTCACTATGTGTAGACCCTTGTTGATGTGACATTAAATCATTATAAGGATACTTTCCTTCCAAGGTTAGAGGTTTCAAGGTGGTACATGTCCTTGGCATGCTCTATTTCTCCATTCAATGGGAAGGTATTTTATCACGTGATCCAACATAAGAATATAAAACCAATCTACCACTAAAAATATGATTGTGTTCTATGGCATTTTTTTATCATGGATACCTTTGTGATACCAATTATTGTGATCTTCTAGAAGAATAACACATGAAAATCATCTAAACATTAATTGAGTTATTTTACATGTTGTTTACTATGTTTTATCACATCAAAAAAATTATTAAACACCTGTGTCAATTTGCACATCAAAGATCCTTTGAAAAATCAATACCTTTGTCCAGACAGTGGAACACCTTTGTGCAAACCAACACTTTTGTTTTTATTAAAATGACACTTTTGTATGCATTTTTATGCCTTTGGAAATTTTAGCACATTTTTCAAGGAAAACAAACATTTCTAGATCGACACCTTTATTTTGATAGTCTGATGCTTTTTCCAAACATCGGTGCTTTTATAGATATTGCACCACTTTTATAGTAAATAGATCAACACCTATGAAAAATAGGACACTTTTGTTTGAAACTAAAAATAGATAACTTTAAGAATATTTCTAGAATTTTCATTTTTATCAACAAACATTAGGTTAAGGTTAATGCAAAATGGAGTTAATTTGTTCACTTGTATCAATCAAAATAGCAACAAACAAACATGTGTTCATCATTATTTTGAGCTTGTCAAAACACTTTCTAGGTTACCATTAGGATCAACTCAACAAAGAAAAAACCATCAACTTTACCATCAAATCATTCTATTTCAAACAAAAAATTAACCTTTTGACATAGATCATTTGGATTTAGACCCTCATCCTAACACCTAGTTTGGATTTATGCTTGAGAACAATCTCTTTTCAAGTATTTGGTTGAGTTGGTAAACATCATTATGAGAAAACCTACTTTGGAGTGATGATTCTACTTCCAAGTTTTGTAAGTTTACTATCATCCTCAAAAAAACCTAAAGATATTTTCTAAACTTTGTCAAAACTGAATGTCCCATATCCTCCATCCATCCACACAATCATTCAACATTGGTGATAAACTTGTCAAAGTTTCATTATTAGAAAATTGAGGCAACCAAAATATTTCAACAAATTCATTTACAAATGAAATCTTCTAAGGTTGCTACAACTTCTATGGTCACAACTAGGTCACAATACAAAAATAGCATGGAGTCCAATACAAGTAGGTTAAATGTTCCTATTACTAGAAATGTTGGAGTCCAACCATATGGAATTCTCATTATCACTCATGAAGTTCAATTTCCACCCAAAATATAACCTCAAACATCCCAAATTGAAATGATTTATATAGAAGACATTACTAATAATAATCGTAGAGAATTCACCCCTGATGAACTTATAGAAATGTTATAAGATCCAACTCTTGGTAACATGATAGAAACTATGTTAAATCTTGACCCAAATTTGTACATGTTGAAACTTGCACAAAATGGTGCTAAAATTACCTCAAACTTTGATGTCAACACACTCAAACAACAATCCTCAGAAAAAATGGCCTTAGAAGAACAATTTTTTTCACAAATAGAATCAATAATTTTCCCTCATGATAGTGAATCTTTGGAAAAATGTATTACATAAAAAATGCCAAATCCTTCTTCATTTAATGTGTCAAGTCAAACAATGGTTACTTTACAAGGGATAGATAAAAAAAATCTCAAATCAATATGTCAATCCCTTGTACAATTCTCAAAGTCTAAAGAATACCAACACAAGTCTAGGTTTTCAAAACACCAAGACAAATCTAGGCTTTAAAAACACCAACATTCAATGCTAAAAATTCAAACATGAAAAAATATGGGATGAATCCACCTTCACAAAACATGAACTTGAATGGTCCTAATATTTAACAAACCCAACACCAGCAAAATCAATAACAATGTCATCAACAACATCAACATCAAAAACATCAAAATCAACTAAATCAACAAAATCAACAACCTCAACAACATCAATATCAACCATCTCCTCAACAAAATTTCATGAAACAACAACATCAAAAAATCATCCCTCCACAACATCAACAACAAAGTAGCATTCCACAAAATAAATTCACTTCATATTGTCCCCATCAAAAAAATTCTTCAAATCAACAAAAAATTCCATCCCCACAACAAAACATCACATATCAACAAACACAACAACTACAATAGTTGCAAGAAAACAGACAATTACAAGCACAAAAAATATTTACACACCAACAACAATAAAAATTGCAACCAAACCCTCAACAAAATGTCAAAACTCAAAACCAATATGATCCAGACAATGCATTCACCTTGCCACATACCAATCTAAACAACACTCCATATAATCAATATAACATGAAAATCCTACCTTATCAAGATCCATTATTCAACTCATCAACTATACATCAATACTATACCTACAACCCATCACCAAGTGTTGCTCCTATGGACATATCATCACAAATACAAGCCTTAACACAAAAGATTCAAGATATAGAAGTGGGGAAGTCTAAGAAATCATACAACATTCAAGATCTATGTCCTTACCTTTTTGATAGAAGCATCATGATGGTACCACTTCCCCCAAAAATTTAAATGCTAAAATTTAACAAGTATAAAGGACATGGAAATCCTAAAGAACACATAAGAGAATTCTATGTGGTTTGCATGGAAGTATATTATAATGACACATACCTTATGAGAATTTTTCAACATAGTTTGGGTGAAAAAATAATCAAATGGTTTTCTCATCTACCTCTAGGGATCAAAACATTCCAAGAAATAATAGAAAAAATTGTAGCACACTTTTCCTATAGTATTGATGCAGACATCACCTTCGAAGAACTATATACCTTAAAAAAATCAAGGGAGAATCCTTTTCTTCTTTATTACAAAGATGGCGAGTCAAGGAAAGAAAACACAAGTGGCCTATACTTTAGAAATAACAAGGTAAAATTCTCATCAAATACATAAACATGGGTCTTTCCTTGCAACTATGAATGCAATACATATCAAATTTTGAAGAGCTTATCTATAAAGGGCTTAACATTGAGAGAGACCTCATTGCTAAATGATCTATACAAATATACAAAGACAACCACCCATCATCTAGTTCTAATGAAAAAAATCATATATGGGCTAAGAATAAGAACGTTACTAATGAAGGTGTGGTAGAAGGTTGTCATAAATTCACCCTAAAAAAACACACACACAAGGAAATAAAAAACATGTTCAACATGTTAATACCCAACAAGGACCACCACCAAGGCAGAATAACTATCCCCCAAGATGAAAATACACTCCCTTAGGGTAACACATTGAAATGGTCTTGAATGAGTTAATCTAAACAAATATCATAAATCTTCTAAACTTCAGATAGTAAGGGAAACCACAAATCAAACTTACATGACATAGGGACAATGAAGATTGTGATTATCATCATACGAAAGGGTACAAGACATCCAATTATATGAAACTCAAAAATACAATCCAAGACCTCATAGATCATGGTGAGGTAAATATTGATCAATGCCCTAGGAAATCTAGAAGCAATGACTTGGGTATATACAAGAATTCAATTCCTGATCATGGGAAAGGAAACAATATTAGAATAGGAAAAGCTATAATCAAGTCAATCATACCTATAATAATGTTGTAGGTAACAAACATTATTATGACCATCATATCTCAGTAATCACTATACAAGGCCTAAATCCAGAGTGTGGAGTCACCACATGAAGAGGAAAGGTCACTATCCAAGGAACCCCTTTTTAAACAAAAGGACCATCAAAAGATAATCTTGTGGAGTATAGTCTACTTAACCAACTCAAGAAAAATCCCACACAAATCTCCATTTTGGAACTCTCGAGGATTTCACCTATATATAAAGAGGTCCTAGACAAAGCCCTTTTATCATCATTAACTACCTATCGATATTGATATCGATAAATTCCAAGATATGGTAGGATACATTGCATCCACTCATTGATTACTATTCATTAAAGATGACCTCCCATCTCAAGCATTCCATCATCATGGATGACATCTAGAGGTATATGTCCATAAAATAAAAGTCAAATGGATTGATAGATGGAGGTGTGGGCTTAAACATTTGTACCCTCCAGTTGATAAAAACTTAGATATTTTGATGTGACTGAAAGAACAAAAGGCATCACAATCTGAGCATATGCTAACAATTAAACGAATTACAATGCAACAATCAAAATACCTATACAAGTTCAGCCGGTAATTGTTGAAACATGTCAAGTCTTGGATATTTACTTACCCTATAACATTCCTCTTGATCACCCATGGATTCATGCCATGCAGACCATAGTATCCACTTACCATCAATGAATAAACTTTCACTACAATGATAAGAAAATTACAATTCATGGAGACCTAAAACCTTTCTATTACTACAAGAGTAGGGGAGGAAAAGTATTATAAAGTGCTTCAAGTTCCCAAATATAATGAAGTTACATTATCGTCCTCTTATGTTGATCCATCAACATTGACATCTACATTATATTTACAACAGATAACTCTAGAAATCAAGGCACGAATCAAAGAAATGGTTGTGGTGAATATAACCTTAAATATTATTTATTTGTGGGACAACTACCACTAAATCCAAAACCATATGGTCAACCATAACATATTGAAAAGGTATCCAAAAATTTCAAACATACCACATTTTAAAAATGGGGAGATTTAAACATGGAGATCATAGATGAAGGAAATATATTTGAATGGATATATCAAGATGAACAAGAAGAACATCCACTTCTAGTGGATACAAATAGAAAAGGTTTCAAACTAATGAAAAGAATGGGATACATAGGTACAAGTGGCCTTGGTTTAAAATAGGAAGGAATGCATGAACCAATAATCCTAAAAAAGTGAATAAAGAACATTGGTCTTGGTTATACCTTGAACAAAAATGTGGTCCCTCTCATTGAGGATATCTCAATTGAGGAAGATGAAACTTCTTGGTTAAACACATATGAGTATGAGAACATTGAAAATTCACCCATGTGTATCACTGATGTATTTGAACATTCTTTTAATATACATCATCACCACCACATCCTTTTCATCCACCATCTAAGACAAAGAACTTAAAATTGTATATCCCCAGCTTATCGATTGGGACTGGAACAACAAGCACTAGTTCTAGATTATTTAAAAAATGATGAACCTATCTTAGAGTTCATGGGAGTCTAAGATCACATATCTTTTGGAGACCATAAAGTAGGTATTGATAGAGAGATAAATACACATTCCTATTTTGGAGACACAATTGAATCCTTCAATTGTAAAATAGAAAATATAAAAAATCAAAAAAAGATTTCCAAGTGAAAACCACAATGTGGCACTTTTTGATCACAAAATAGTAAAAACAAAGGAAGAATTTAATGGAAAAACCTCTTTGAGGTACCTAAGGATGAAGGATTCAATCTCCCCAGTATAGAAAAAGTGAAATCAAGAGTCCTTGTAGAACCATTGCAACCAGTCAATTCAATATGGGAACAACGGAGAAACCTCAAGTTACATTCTATGCTTGTTCATTGGATGATGAGGAACAAAAAAATCTAGAAACTTTCCTCAGAGAAAGAAATATTTGATTTTCTTGGTCATACATAGATATTCCCAATCTCAACATGTCATTGGTAGTGCATCACCTAATAGTACATCCTAATGTGAAACCAATCAAGAAAAAGTTCAAAAAAATGCATCCCTAGATTGCATTATTGGTCAAAGTAGAGTTACAAAAGTTTCTTGATGTGGGTTTCATACTTGACCCATCGACTATCTAGAGTGGGTTTCAAACCTTGTACTAGCCTCAAAACCTACTGGGGCATATGCATATGTACAGATTTTAGGGATCTAAACAAATCTTGTCCTAAGGATGATTTACCATTAGCCAATATAGACATCATTGTTGATTTGAAAGTGGCACATGAGATGTTTTCTCTCATGGATGGATTCTCAAGATATAATCAAACAATGATAGCCAAAGAAGAAAAACACAAAATGGCATTTACCTACCCATGGGGAACATACTATTGGAATTTCATACCTTTTGGTCTAAAGAATGTAGGGGAAACATATCAAATGGAAATGACCTTGATCATTCATGAAATGTTCCACAAGATCCTAGAAGACTATGTGGATGAAATAGAAAAGGAAAAATAAATTTATTATATTAGTAGAACCTTATTTGGGTTTTATATTAACTATACTCCAATTAAGAGAGCATGTTTAGCAATGGTATTTTTCTCTAAAAAACTAAGACACTATATCCTTGATAATGAAATCAAGCTTATTTCTAAGGTCAATCCACTATAGTATTTGTTATCAAAGGCTATTCTCATAAGTCACATGGGAAAATGGGTGATGATCCTCAGTGATTTTGATATTGAGTATGTAGATCCCAAGGAAATCAAAGGATAGGTTATCAATGATCATTTAGATAAATCACCACTATATGTATACAATCGCCTAGTATCTATGTTTCCAAACAAGGCAATGTTTATTGTCGCATCAAAAAATGAGGGGAAATTATAATTTGATGGATCACACACACAACATGGATTTGCAGTAGGTATTTTATTCATCACCCCACAAGGTGATTGTATACCAAAGTCTTATAGATTAGAATTTCCATCTACAAGCAATATAGTTGAGTATGAAGCCCTCATCATAGGGTTGAAGATGGATATCCAATGGTAAATTCAAGAACTACAAGCTTTTGGGGATCTCAACTAATAGTGAAACAATTTAATGATGATTATCAAACCAAAGATGATAAACTAATGCCATACAAGAAAATGGTAGATAAGCTTCAAGTAATATTTCATTTACATTACCTTTCAACAAATCCCATGGATAAACAATAGGGAAAGAAGTGTGAGGGTAACCATTGGATCATTGTTAGACATGCCACAAAATAGCCTGAAATGTGAATTCCTCATTGAATAGTTTCCCATACCTCCTTTTGACATTCCTAAATCAGAATTTGGGTATGAAATTGTTGGTCCCAGTTCACCTTGATATCATGACATTTTCACTTACCTTCATAATGGAAAATTTCCATCTAACCTTACTCACAACCTATGCAAAACATTCATCAAAAGATCCTCACATTTCATCATTATTTCCAATACCTTATATTCAAGAAGTCTTTATGGGATGTTACTTAGATGTCTTAACCAATAAAAAGCTTATATCAACTTAAAGGAGGTGCACAAAGGTGTTTGTGGGTCACCTTTGAGTTGCATAACCTTGGCTAAGAAGTTGTTGAGAATGAATTATTATTGGCCAACCATGGAGAAGGAATATAATTAGTTTGTAAAGAAGTTTCTATAATGTAAATAACATGGGGACTTTATCCATGCTCCAACACAAGAGCTTCAACCAATAATAATAGCCTATCCTTTTTCATAGTGGGGGCTCAACCTCATATTAAATATTAAACCTACATCCTCTAATAGGCATAACTTAATAATGACAACCACTAAGTGTTGGAAGGTTGGTGCCTTCATCCCCTTGGTTATTTAGCACTACCCTCTAGATTCGTGACATGGATAATTAACCATCTCTTGTGGATCTTGTATAAATTTGAAGGCTAGTGCCTTCATCCCCTTTGTTGTTCAGTGCTACCCTTTGGATTCATGGCATGGCTTGACCACCTCCCGTAGATCTTGAATAAATCTAGTGTTTGTATTGGGTATTAATAGGTCAATTTTCTTGTGTAACAACAAAGCCATTGCAACAAATGGTATCAGAGCAAGGTCATAGGTTTGAATCCCACAATCATGTTAGGGGGGATTATTGGAAGGTTGGCATATTTATCCCCTTGGTTTTTTAGTTCCATCCTTTTGATTTGTGACATGGATTAACTGCCTCCTGTGGATCTTGTATAAATATAGCATTTGTATTGAGCATTAATAGGTTGACCTTTTCATGCAACGAAAAATCCATTGCAACAATGAGTATTTTACAAAGTGGATAGAGGTTGTACCTATGATCTATATAACTGGGAAATAGATTTCAAATTTCATCTTAAATTACCTAATTTTTCACTATGGTGTTCCACAAGCCATCATCACAGATAATGGAACACCTTTTAAAAACTATGATTTTTATGAGCTATACTTGACCAATTCGATATCAAGCATCATTTATCTACCCCATACTACCCCCAAGGAAATGGTCAAGCCAAGGCTTCTAATAAAACCATTATCAATATCTTAAAAAAGATAGTCAATGATGTTGTTCACGATTGGAACTTATAGTTGAACCCTGCCCTATGTGCATATAGAACTAGTATTAGAACACAAAATAATGCTACAGCCTATTATTTTGTTTATGGGAATGAATCCATCTTACCTATTGAGGTCAAGCTCATGCCATTAACTTGGGTTTAATTGTAGCACCTAATAACAAATGAAGAGTATAGGGTTTCAATGTTGAATGAACTGTAATTGCTAGACAAACACCATCTAGAAGCCCTTAATCATCTCCAAGTGTATCAAAATTGACTCAAAAGAAGCTATAAAAATAAAATAAAGGGTTGAAACTTCCAGGTAGGGAATATTTTTTTAAAGGTAAATCAAAAGAATCAGATGGATCAGGATAATAAAGGGAAGTTTAAACCAAATTGGTTAGGATCGTTCATCATCATTGCAAGCTATGGTTCAGGAGCCTATCAACTAGAAATTTTTGAAGGATATCCCATACAAGAACCAATCAATAGCATGCATCTCAAAATGTTCTACGCCTAGCTAATGAGAGGTATGATATTTTCAAAAATCCCAAAAAAAAAGAAAAAAAGAAAAATCTAAAAAAAATAGAAAAAGGATTAAAAATAACAAAGAGAAAAACCATCCTCTAGTGAAAACCACTTTGGTGGCACTTTGGGAAAGTACCTTGGTGAAAACATGGCAAAAAAGTGCCTTGTGTAAATAAGTACCATCTACCATCTATCATAGACTCATTCACTTATCATGCACTCACTCACTCATCCATTTCATCCATTGCATCCATCTTTAATCTATTCATTTCATCCATTTGTCTCCTTATCATAGCTTGGAATTCAGTGGGTATCTATCCCCATTAGTACTACTTGGCACTCTTCTAAAGGGGTGATCCCACAATACTGGTTTACAATTTTTGGCCAAAATGGACATTGAATTGATTTTTTTTAACTAAATCTTCACTTTCGGGCACCTGTAGCAACTTAACTATGAGGAATTTGAAGATGATGCAAACTAGTGATTTGTGACATTTTATCTGTAGATTCTAAATATATTTTTTTCAAAAATTTTGGAATCAAATTTCACTTCTTTTTCCATCTCCTTCGAAAACTAGTTTTTAATAGTAAACACCATTTTTAAAGAGTGACGTTATTGGATAACACATTACCTTTTTTCTATGAAGGATAATTTTTTTTTTTTTTGAGTTTAGATTTGTAACTATGATATCAAGTGCATGGAATTGGTTTCATAGAATTTCATTGAATATTTTTTCTTAATAAAGTTTCAAAGTCAAACCAGCTACAATTTAGACATGATTTATTGGATAAAGCATAACTTTTTTCTATGTATCAAAGTTCAATTTTTTTTTGGTTGGATCAGGGACATCAATATCTAGTGCACACTGATATTTTTCAAAAATAAATAAAATTGATAATCTACTATTTTTCCACATGTACATAATAGAGAGCTTGTTTTTTGGTGAAAAACCTATGTTTAATCAAACTAAAAAAAAAGAATACATAATAAAACCAAAACATATTAAAATTATATTCGATGGATAGCTCATTTTGAGGAATACCATCATCCAATTGGGTCTGTGAAGTTTCTTCCATTTTCATCCTCAAACCGAGCTTTGAAAGGAAAATTTTTGTAGAGATTTGGTAGAAGAGGAGGGGAAGGGGGGAAAAGGGGTATTCTATGGACCCCCCTTCGAGCGAACCCCCTTTTTTTTAATTTTCCTTTCTGTTCATTTTAAAAAATGTTCCAAAAAGTGGGTCCCATCATTAAAGAGGGTTTTCTCGAAGGGGGGTCCATATGAACCTCTTTTTAGGTCTATACAAACACCTTAGTTCATACGAACCCATAAAATCCTTTTTTTTTCATGGGAGCTTTTTTGCACTTTTCCTTCCTCAAAGAAATTGTAAACCTATTTTGTGGGATCACCCAAAGGTTATTTTGTCCTACCTATATTAGGGTAGTCTATCACATCAAACTAGGGGCATATTCCTATAACTATGTCATCGAATTAGGTTCTTGTATATTCTCTTAAGACTATTCTCCAAAACTCCAAAAACATTCAAAAAATATCAATTCCAAAAACATCAAAAACATGTCAAAATCCAAAAATATCCAATTTTTTTAAAAAACTCCATAAAAAGGTTAAAAACATCAAAATATCCCAAAAATAGTATCCAAGTCCAATAATTGAACTACGAAGCCTCTATACATTTACGTAGGCAAGGCCATCTCCGATGAGCCCTTGAGGAATAGGTCTGTCCCTTAGGTCATCCTCCCTTGGGCTTAATAGTTTGAAAAAATCAAAAACATTTAGAAACTTTGAAAAAACCAAAGCAACCTCAAATATTTCAAAATGCCAAAAATAAATTCATAAAACCCCAAATACTAAAATAGCCTCAAAACATTGCAAAAATTCAAAAAAAAAAACTTTGAAAAGAAAATCACCCATTCCATCTTACGTTCACTCACAAAAAAATTTCAAACATAATAAATTGATTGTCGCCTTCAACCTTTGGTAACACAAACAAAAAAATACAACTTGAAATTGGAAAAACATAAAAAATTTAAAGATAAGGATTCTAAGTCTTGATCATTTTCAAGCATTTCAATCAACACTCTAGATCAACAACCTATCAAATAGTTAAAATCCATTAACATCCAATGCATTTCTTATAGATATATCTTTCCTACAATAGACACCATCATTGGATATCACTTTAAAACAACATTCTTTGGAAAGAGATATGAACAACATTGGTAGTTTTGCCACTTTTTTATTTTCTTATTACTTATCTTGTTATTCTTACTTCGATGATCTCTTGATGATGTTTAAATTGATTTAGAGGACAAGAGATAGGGCATTGATCATTACTTTCATTTATTGTGCTTGTTGGATATTCTTGTAATATGACCTTGGTGAATACTTGCCTTGCATATACGGGGAAAGTCTCAAGTAGAACAATGGCTAAGACATTTCAAGTTCTTCATACCTTTTATATAGTATTCTTCTTAATTCGATGGCTTTATTCTTTCACATGCTCAAACAGGGTTTTCGTATGTCAGGTATGAACAAGGATACTCTTGTCTAGTTGTAGATTCAAAGTCCATGTGTTCGATATAATATCACCCCAATTATTCATACCTTGGTGCATCATGTCTATTTTTTATATCAAAAATAAGGATTTTTATGATAAAACTAGACCTAATCTAAAAGAAAAAGCAATATGATCTATTCTATCTCATCACATATCCAATAAAATGTCAAATAATCATAGGTTTTTTGTATCCTGATCAATCTCAATAATAATGCTAATCTATTATATACATCATCCTTCTAATCATTTTATCTAATCATCATATCTCATTTTCTATCTTTCTTAACATTTCTATCCAAGTATCAAAATTGTGTGATATACATCAAAATATACATGAGATTATCCATAGTTGATGTGTGTATACATCATAAAATCTATCTACATCAAACATCATAGCTTACTAGAACTTCTTTTATGTCCTCTATTCAGTAGAACCACTCATGTGACTTTGTCGCAATCTCAATCTAAAAGTAGTTTTTTCGCTTGATCTCTCAAGGAACCACACTAGCATTCCTTCATCTACTGGGGCATAAAAAAAAAAAAAGATTGTACTTGAGTAGTATCAGTTCTTTGAAGAAACATAATGGGTACCTCACTTCAAAGAGGGGGAAAATGTAGACACCTGAAAATTTCCTGAGTATATCACACATCCTCATTTTTCTTATTAACACCATTTCTTTTATAATTCACCTATTTCGTCTATTGAATTAAATAATGTCCAATTATTTAGTTAAATTCAACTTTTTCCTCCTATTAAAAATTATTAATTCATCACCTTCATGCTAATTCTTCCTCTTTTGATTAAATAATGTCAAATTTTTTAATTAAATGTCATTTGAACCCTCTTGATTAAGTAATTCTCAATTATTTAATTAAAACTCTTAATTCTTCCAACTTGCATAATTAAATGATTTTCCTAAATTGTTTAATTAACTAATTATTTCTCCAATCCTCTGACTTGCATAAAGAATATTCTCATGGAATATTCCCTTTCCAAATTCAAATTCTTCCCTCCATAGAATAATATCTTGAACATAGTTCCTAAAATTAAGTGATTTGTTGAATCCTCAAGGATTATGGACCCTTAATTAAATATTTGATCCACACCTTCATGAATTATTGACCCTTGATACATCCATTGATTTTCCCTCACATACTTAATTCAATTTCATCCCTTGATTAGCATTTTGAATCCTCACCATTGATCAATATTTCAAAAAATTATAAATACTTCAACTTCTTACATGAAAAAGGATTCACAACCTTTATGAAAACTTACTCTCTTGAAATTACTACTAACCTTTGAGCAATTTGAGAATCCCTCTTTTTTCAGTCATCCTCATTCATCAACTAGTGTTTTTCAACAACATGGACTAGGAAAATTGAGCAATCCACATCCGTATCACTTAAAATTTTCTTCAAATCCACAATGGGATTGGAGGTTTGCTTGCTAGTGTATTCAATTGTTTAGAATTTAGATTTCTTTCATGTTAATTCAATATTTTTAGCAATGTTTACTAAATTTCATTGAAAATGGATTTAATTGATCACTATCTTACTTGAATTTAGTTTAATTTCATTTTTAATTGATCATTTAAGTTCACCATATGACATATATGTCTCTTCAAACAAACCCTCCAATTCTTTTTATCAATCTAGACATATAATCTTGTGGTGTGGAAAATCTCTTAATACTATCTTTCCAACTATAATTCTAATCAATCCAAACTTGCTAGAATCCTCAACATTACATGCATGGTATTCCACTATACGGTTTTGTCACACATTTCGTTTCCCTCTTGAACAGTCTCCTCTCTCCCCACAACTTTTCAAACCTAATTGATAGTGCATCTATATCTAATACAAGCTCTCTTGAGAAAAAAAATGTCTTTGTAAAATCCAAAATCTCAAAACTCCATGTGGAATTTAGTTTTATTACCTTTCTATCCCTCTATTAGTGGGAAATAAAAAATGTAAAAAGAAAAATTACAGAAGGCCCCCAATACTTTTATGTGCCCAAAGTGTTTTGTTGATCTCTATGGATGCAATCTTAGCCACATGTTAAAAGTGGACTTGAAAGATGAAACAAGTGAACTTCTCAAAGTCATTATATTTGAAGGACAATTAAATGCTTTGTTGGGCATTGACGTTGAATATTTTCAACTTTTTCTAGTAGAGCCTAATTATTAATCTCACCATCAAAATGATTCCACTTTGTGGGAAATAAATACAAAGCATTGTTATTACAACCACTAAGATTGTTTAACATTTTCATTTAGCTCTTACTGTATACAATCATATTTCATTTTTCCTATCTTATACAATATTTTGTACATTTCATGCAAAAATTTGTAAACACTATTGATGAGCCTAAAATATGCTCATAATTTGATGATATGATAAACTTTTAAATGATTTCATTTTTGTTATTTCATGGCTGTTTAAACTTTGATGAAACCTTTTATGGGGATATCCTGTAGCAAGACACTTTTATATTCCTGCAGCCTATTGTGTTGACTTGATTGCATTTATTGCCCTGTTGACTCCCGAAAATGGCTGGTATATCGTATACAGTTTTTAAATGGTGAAGTAGATTTGAAATGTGTGATTAATGAATAGATATCGTGTATGTACCATATGCCTCTTCTTGCGCGTCTGTTACCTTTTGTTTCGCAGGTTGTTGAAGAATGATCGAGTCAAGCGCAGCCGATCTCGGCCTTGCAGTAAAGCCCATTTCCTGCACGACTTTGAGGAAGCTCGCCAAAGACTCTTTGACCGAAACTGATTTGGAAAGATTTTTTAATGAAAGTCAATCTGGAGAGAGTGGAGCGCTAGATTCTCTCTGAATCGGGTTGAACACATAAATTCATTTATGAAGTTTGTTCCTTGATTCAGGGATATACTTTACTTCCACGTCTTTCTTTGATGAAGTTGGTTAGTTAGTTGTTCTTCTAATTTAAAAATAAGATACTCCTCCTGCGCGAGGTGGTGATAGAAGAGAAATAGAATGAGTAATAGATGATTTTTAGGTAAGATAGAAACAGAGTAGCAGAGATCATGTAAGAATCAGTATGATAATGAAAGACAAATCTGTTTGACCAGAAGCAGAGTTTGTTGTTAGTTTTCACACCAACAAGACAATGTATTTCATTCTGTCTTCATGAATAAAGATTGATGAAGTTGAGTTGACATCTACATTATGTCGATAGATGCTTGCTGAGGCCCCTTAGTAAGTATGCATGGATTAATGGATTAGATGTTCTTTTCTGGCGATATCCGGTTAGCTTTCATCTTTTGAATTTTTATGCAAACTTCGATCTTACGCTCTGCCGGCGCGAAGTCAATCACAGTATTTGTTCCTCTGACGCGGGGCCAGTTCATGGTTTGTGCTTGGAAATTAAAGTAGGCTGACTAGAGTTTACATTTTAATCAAGCATAGTTGAGTTAAAAGTGCATTACCGTGCAGCGAAGCTTAGATGAAATTTCTTTCCGGTATGTATTTTTGCTAAGATTTGACTAAAATAAATTCTAGTGCATATGCTTTCGCTGCGCCATGTAAAATTCATCCCACGGTTTGACAAGTAAATGAACGTCCACAGAAAGATATTAGTCACCTATCAGAATGTCCAATTCCCAGGAAATTTTCACTGTGATATTCATATCCTTTTGTGAGTGTGAGCCATTTTTGGCGCCGTTGCCAGGGATGGTGTCTAACTAGGAGTCTGACAAAGTCATTTTCAACATTAGTTTAGTCTGTTAGTCAAAAATTTTCAAAATCTTTCAAGCCGTTATTCACCATATTGCATGCATAGAAGAAGGAGAGACGCACTGGGAAGGTTCCTCCCTGAAAATTTGTTTATTGAACTACCGTTTGACCCAGCTGATAACGAACCTGAAGAAAATCCATTTGCTCTACTATTCCAGCACCTAGACATGGCAAATAATCCACCTAATAATCCACCTCCTGCATTTGAGTTTTCCATTGTTCCCCAACAAGATACTGATAATCTTAAAAACATCCCCTCTTCCTTGCTCCCAAAGTTTTATGGCGTGGTCACAGAAGATCCAGAAACCTTTCTGTTTGAATTTGATGTCCTCTGTCACAGTTATGACTACAACACCGACACTCATAAACTGAAGCTATTTCCTTCCACTTTGAAGGAGGGAGCTCTCAGATGGTTCATGAGTCTAGGAAGAGCCGTTGTAAATAGTTGGGCAGCCATGCAGACGAAATTTCTTGAAAAATATAAGGAATATTGTAAGAGTGCCAGCAAAGGTGATGACATATTCCGAATTCAGCAGAAGGAGGATGAAAGTCTGGAAGACTATATTTCAAGGTTTTTGTTTTCATTAAAAAGAAACTCAAACCATACTCTTAACGAGGACTCTCGGAAACTACTCTTTCTAAGGGGAATCAGTGATGCCTGTATTGATGCCCTAGACCTAATGGGAGGAGGTGATATAACTCAACTGCCTTGGGATGATATACAGAAGATATGCCTTAACTACTCTCGAGCAATAGTTAAGAAAGGTCGAGGTCATCATGCTTCAGTGGGGAAGTCTTCTTCTGGTGGAGTTTCCTGAATGGAGATCACAAATCTGCTATCTGATTTCAAGCAGGACATCATTAATAATATGGCTACACAATTGGATACTATGCAAGCTTGGAAAAAAACATGCAGAAGCTGAGGTAGCTTTGGCTGAGTTCTGTCCCTACTGTAGACAAAAGAAGCATGATTGCAGATGCAAGATGGTGGCTAATCTGGAAGCCAGACAACTGCCTACTGACTTCAAACCAATGGAAGGTGATGATGATCAAGTGTTCTTTGTTGCACAAAGGAGACCATGGGCCCTAAGGCAAGGTATGCCTCAAGACCCTTTAACTCTTGGTAATCCCTATTCTAGCTATAATAACCAATGGCAACAAGCATATGGACCACCACCACCATGGAATCCGCCTCAACCAAGCTGGCCTAATTATCAAACCCCGCAGTGGCAATCTCCTCAAGGAGGTTGGCAGCAGCCACAAGGTCAATGGACCCCACCTTCAGGAAATTGGCAACAAAATCCTCAATGGAGAGGTCCTCAACAATGGAAAAACCAGTCTCCTAGGTTCTTGCAGCCTCCACAAGCACAACAACAGGCCCTTATGCCGCCTCCTGCAGCAACTACCACAAATCATGGACCTCCAAAGCAAACGCCTATGCCTGCCCAGCCGTTGCCTAATCCCAATAATAAGCAACTGCAACAGCCTCAACAGCCTGTGTATATTTCTGAAGCCAACCAATATCAAGCTTATGCCTTAAATGTTAATGACATCCATCTGAGGTCTGGAACTACTTTACCTGCTCCCAAACCACCTCTGATTACAGAAATATCTGATTCACCCATTGAAGAATCTAATGCACCTGTTGTTTCCACTGAACACATGCCTATACCCGATACAGTTTCTATGGAACCTGTTCTGCAGAGACAAGATAAACCACCTTTTCCTCAGAGGTTACAAAGTATTGAATCTAAACTCATGGAAGAACCCACTTTTGATATACTAGATCAGCTCAAGAATGTGCAAATTCAAATCCCTTTGTTTCAGGCTATTAAAGATGTTCCCATTTTTGGAAAAGCTATTAAAGAAGCCTGTTTGAAGTCTGGACGAAAGAAAAAGGATCCCCAAACAATTCATGTCTTAGGGAAATTGGCTGATATAATGTTGGGAAATATAGTCATTCCAAAGTATATTGACCTTGGAAGCCCTGTAGTACAGATACATATAAATGGCCAAGTTGTAAAAAATGTTTTGATTGATTTAGGAGCTGCCATTAATGTAATGACAAAGCATACTATGGACTCCTTGAATATTTCAAACATTAGGTCTACACCCACAGTTCTGCAGCTTGTAGACAGCTCCACAGTCAAACCTGATGGGATGATAGAAGATGTAATTGTCACTCTTGAATCTTGGGAGTATCCTGCTGATTTTACAATATTATCAGTTGAGGCAACTTTAGGAGGGTATCCAGTTATCCTTGGTAGGCCATGGTTAGCAACTGCTGATGCTTTTATAGGATGTCGTTCTAGAGATATGACCATTTCTGATGGGCAGTCCACAAAGAAATTGGCTTTGTATCCGCCTGCTAAACCTCAACCAGATTTGTCCCAACCTGTTTGGCCAAATGTGGAAGAAGAAACTGAAGAAGCCAATTCTTTGGCTCAATTGATGATGCTTCAAAATGATCCATTCTCTCAACTTCAAAGTGAAGATACTTTGCTTTTTCAAATTCTGCAATTCAATCTTGATGCAGATAATTTATCTGATCCAAGTGACAGTCAGTATCAATGTTTCCTGCAGTAGCTAGATTCTGAGAGTTCATTGCCTAAACTTCCAACAATTTTTCATAACTTGCTTCCACAAGAGGTACAAACATTACCTGTTGATTCTATGAGTAATCTTATTAAGCAGATAGAATTGTCTCCAGATCATTGTTTGAATGTTAATAGCAAGTTGTCTCAGTCTCAAGAGGATGACTTATTAAAAATGCTACAAGAACAGCATAAAGCTTTTGCATGGGAATATGGGGACATGCAAGGAATCGATCCTCGAGTCTGTACTCATAGGATATATATCAAAGAAGATTTTTCACTAGTTAGACAACCTCAGAGAAGATTAAATCCAGCAGTTAGAGAAATAGTGAAAAATGAACTTCAAAACTTGCTTGATGTTGGTTTTATTTACCCAATTTCTGACAGCCAATGGGTTTCTCCATTAGTCATTGTCCCCAAGAAAGGAGGAAAATGGAGAGTATGTGTAGATTACAGAGAGTTGAACAATGCCACTAAGAAAGATCATTTTCCATTACCTTTTGTAGACCAAGTACTAGATTCACTGTCTGGTAAAAGATATTTTTCCTTCTTAGATGGTTACAGTGGGTATAATCAGATAAAAATTGCCCCTAAAGATCAAGACAAGACCACTTTTACCTGTCCATGGGGAACATTTGCTTATTCGGTCTTGCCTTTTGGCTTATGCAATGCACCAGCAACATTTCAGAGAGCAGTAATTAGTATATTTGCTGATATATCTCATGAATGTATGGAGATTTATATGGATGATTTCACTACATATGGAGTCACATTTGAAGAAGCACTGGTGAATTTAGAAAAAGTATTAAAAAGGTGTAGAAAGTAAAATTTGTCTCTAAACAGTGAAAAGTGTTTTCTAATGATGGAAGAAGGTATTGTTCTAAGTCATCATATTTCAAAGAATGGAATTCAGGTCGACCACTGCTAAAATTGAGATTATTCGGAATTTACAAACTCACGCAAAACAAAAGATGTTAAAGTTTTCTTGGTCATCACGGGGTGTACAGAAGGTTTATAAAAGAATTTAGTAAAATTGCCAGTCCACTTTATAATTTGTTAACAAAAGATTCCCAATTTGAGTGGACCGAGGCCTGCAAAAAATCCTTCCTGCAGCTAAAGGACTTGCTTACTAAAGCCCCTGTTCTTCAAGGTCCAAATTGGAACCTGCTTTTTCACATACATGCTGATGCATCTGATTTTGGTATAGGAGTAGTTTTAAGGCAAAAAGAAAATTCAATTGAGCATGCTATCTACTTTATCGGTAAAAACCTTCAAGGTCACGAGCTCAACTATCTTTATTCACGGAAAAGGAATTGCTTGCGGTAGTATATGCTTTAGACCAAATTGAGGCATTAACCTCACGGAGTTATCAGATATTCATCCACACTGACTATGCAGCAATCAAGTACTTGATGAACAAACCTGCCATTTTTGGTAGATTGGCATGATGGCTCTTGTTGTTACAAGAATTTGATATCACAATCATTGACAAACCAGGAAGAGCTAATGTTGTAGCTGACTTTTTATCAAGACTTCAATCAGCTGCATCTGAGGAACAAGAGGTCATTGATGATAGATTTCCAGATGAACACTTGTTTTCCATTGTTGCATATACACCCTGGTATGCAGATATTGCTAATTATCTGGCAGCAAACAAAATACTAGCTCATTTTTCCCCAAAAGAAAAGAAATTGTTGACAGAGAAAAGTTTCAACTTTACCTGGATTGCCAATTGTCTGTTTTATACTGGCCCTGATCAAGTAATGCGAAGATGTGTAAGAGAAGATGAGACTTATGATATCTTGCATGCCTGCCATGATGAACCATGTGGAGGGCATTTTGCAGCAAAAAGAACAACAATGAAAATTCTTACAACAGGGTATTACTGGCCAACATTACATAAGGATGTTGTGGCCTATACAAGGAAGTGTGACAGATGCCACGTATGGGAAGACCAACTAAGTTAGATGAAATGCCACTATATCCGTAGGTAATAGTCACCCCTTTTGATAAATGGGGGATGGATTTTGTGGGGCCAATTGATCCACCATCAAATGGAAAGTCATATATTCTAGTTTGCATGGATTATGTCACAAAATGGGTCGAGGTAAAAGCTATGACTAATGCCCGAGATAACAAAGTTGCTGAATTTTTGTATGAACAAATTTTCACTAGATTTGGAGTTCCCAGAGAGCTTGTAACTGATCAAGGAGCTCAGTTTACGTCAAATCTGATCACTGCACTTATGAATGACTATAAGATCAAACACAGGAAGTCCAGCCCCTATCATCCTCAAGCCAATGGTCAGGCGGAGGTAACAAACAGAGAAATTGAAGCAATCCTCACAAAGACAGTGCAGATTCATAAGAAAGACTGGAGTAATAGACTTCCTGAAGTAGTTTGGGCTTACAGAACTACATGGAAAACAACAACTGGGTTTACACCTTTTGAGTTGCTCTATGGGAAAACAGCTATGTTACCCATTGAATTTGAACATAAAACTTTGAGGACAGCTCTTGAACTCAACATGGACTTATCCGAAGCACAGAAGGACCATCTCCTGCAGCTAAATGCTTTGGACGAAATGAGAAAAGCCGCCCTGCAGCATACAGAAGTAATCCAACAGCAGAGAAAGAGATGGCATGATCAGCACATCAAAACCAGAAAATTTTCTGCTGGAGATTGGGCTTTGTTATATGATTCTAGGTACCAAGAAAACCAGGGTAAACTCACAACACGCTAGCTTGGCCCCTATGAGGTTGAAAATGTATTTGACAACGGAGCTGTGCAGCTGGTCACAATTGATCTAGTCCATTTCAAATTGCTCGTCAATGGCCACCGACTCCGACGGTACCATAAGCCAGTTTCCAAAGAAGACTTCATGAAGCAGTTCATTCAGGTTCCTCCCGCTACTCTTTTTGCAGCCGAAGGCTCTGGCCTTTCTCCTGCAGCGTTCCTTTAATTTTCAAAAAGCATGCCCATAATAAAGGTTTTCTTTTTAAGAAAACCCCTTTTTCTCCATTTAAATTTATCGCCCCCACCTCATTTCTTTATCTTCCATCCATCCATTCCATCCATCCATTTCATTCGTACATTTCATCCACCCACGTCACCCGTCCACTTCATCCGTCTGCATCAACCTTAATTCAGATATCTTTCCAACTTGTCAATTCATGCAGCGTCGTCATCTTTCTTTACACGTACGTGCAATTACTAAAGGTACGCCATATCTTTTCATATCGCATATTTGATTTATTTCATTCCATTCAATTACTGCTATGCATGTACCGGTCATTATCACCTGAATCTCTACCTATTTTTTAGTACATGTGAGGACACATGTCCTCTTTTAAGTAGGGGGCGGGGTAATTCATCGTTTGAAGCCTGTCTTTTCACCGCTGCCATAATTGCAAAATAATCTTTCTTTAATATATTTCTGGTACTTTCCAAACGTGATTGCATGACCTTCTTTAATGCATCTTTTTCTTGCAAACTACGATTAAGACTACTTGTTTAAGAAAGTTCATTTTTGGAAAAAAGAAAGAAATGTGGCGGCCTGACGGAGAAAAACTAGAGCAGAAAAGGAAATAAAGAATTTGAATCTTCAGCAAGAAATTGAGTTCAGCTAGAAAAACTGCAGACATGGGTGGTCAGTTGGTATGACATGAGCCTGTAGCTCATGAATTGTTGTTACAAAACCTGCAGACAACCCAAGCATTTAGCCTCTGTGGATGGTTAAATTATTTTCTGAGTTTAAATGATTTTGATGAGGAGGCTGCGACATAATTTTTGAGAACACTTTCTGAAGGGGAAGCCACCGTATGGGGTCTAACAGTTGTTGCAACCAAAGACAGAATTGCTGAGGTAACCGGATCCCAGCCGTTGGAGAAAACTTTTCTTCAGATGCTGCAGCTGCAAGGGCTGAATTTTCGATGCCTGCTGATGGACCGCTGGACATCTCCAAGCAAGGATGCAAGCGAGTGTCACTACCTCTTCCATATTCAGAGTATGCCACTTATATAATGAGGTATTTAACCTGTGAAGGCCGTTTTTCTTATCTGCATTCGCATCATTTTAAATTATTAAGCCATATAAGGCATGGGTTGGCTGTGAATGTTCCGAATTTCTTGTTAAAGTTTTTAGAGCAAAGTGCCCATGGAACTCAACAGGGGAAAGATAACTCTGTCACTCATCATGGCCTTATTAAATTGCTTATTGAACACTCTTTGAGAGACGTTTCACCTCTCTCCTGGCAACAATTTGTTTCCCAAAAGAGTTTACAACCTCCACAACCCCCTAGGGTAATTACCCCACGACCTCAAAGAAAGAAGAAAGAAATTGTTACAGTTGCACTCAAACGAACTAGCAGATATACTCAATTGGGACTTCAAACAAGATTTGAATTGTGGCTGCCACTGACATTCAGACCCCCTGTGCTAATGTGGCCCCTGTATTCTCATCAGGCTACAAATCTTAACAGTGAATTAGAAGACCGCAGATATGAAAGGTGTCGGGATTTCAGAGGATTCTATTACAGGTTTGGACATCCATTCCAGAGTCATGCAGCCACTACTGACTTTAGAGAAATCACCAGGAAAGTTAATACTGGAGGACCAGCATTGGGCTAAGTAGGGGGCAGTGATGAGCCTAAAATATGCTCATAATTTGATGATATGATAAACTTTTAAATGATTTCATTTTTGTTATTTCATGGCTGTTTAAACTTTGATGAAACCTTTTATGGGGATATCCTGTAGCAAGACACTTTTATATTCCTGCAGCCTATTGTGTTGACTTGATTGCATTTATTGCCCTGTTGACTCCCGAAAATGGTAGGTATATTATTATACAGTTTTTTAATGGTGAAGTAGATTTGAAATGTGTGATTAATGAATAGATATCGTGTATGTACCATATGCCTCTTCTTGCATCTGTTACCTTTTGTTTCCACCGGGTTGTTGAAGAATGGTCGAGTCAAAGTAGATCTACGACCTTACGATAAAGCCCATTTCACCTTGCGACTTTGAGGAAGCTCGCCAAAGACTCTTTGACCGAAGCCGATTTGGAAAGATTTTTAATGAAAAGTCAATCTGGAGAGAGTGGAGCGCTAGATTTCTCTCTGAATCGGGTTGAACACATAAATTCATTTATGAAGTTTGTTCCTTGATTCGGGGATATACTTTACTTCCACGTCTTTCTTTGATGAAGTTGGTTGGTTAGTTGTTCTTCTAATTTAAAAATAAGATACTCCTCCTGCGTGAGGTGGTGATAGAAGAGAAATAGAATGAGTAATAGATGATTTTTAGGTAAGATAGAAACAGAGTAGCAGAGATCATGTAAGAATCAGTATGATAATGAAAGACATAATCTATTTGACCAGAAGCAGAGTTTGTTGTTAGTTTTCACACCAACAAGACAATGTATTTCATTCTGTCTTCATGAATAAAGATCGATGAAGTTCTAAGTTTAGCATCTGTGTAATCAGTAGATGCTTGCTAAGGGGGCCCACTTAGTAAGTATCTGTAGTTAATTAGTTAGATGTTCTTTTCTGCTGATATCCAGTTAGCTTTCATCTTTTGAAGTTTTTATGTAAACTCAGTCTTACACTGCTCCTATAGCATAGAGAGTCCATCCCTGTGACTGTTCCTGCAACATAAGGCCAATTCATGGTTTGTGCTTCAGTCGTAGCTGTTACAGTTTCTATTTTAATCAAGCATAGTTGAGTTAAAGAATTCTGCATTACCATTCTGTAGCTTAGATAGAATTTCTTTCCAGTATGTATTTTTGCTAAGATTTGACTAAAACAAATTCCTAGTGCATATACTTTGCTGCGCCATTTAAAGTCTACGTCCCCTGGTTTGACAAGTAAATGAACGTCCACAGAAAGATATTAGTCACCTGTCGGAATGTCCAATTCCCAGGAAAGTTTCACTGTGATATTCATATCCTTTTGTGAGTGCGAGCCAACTATCACCCTCAAAAAACATATATATTGTTAAAAAATCCTACGTGAAATTTTTTATTTAAACAAAATTTTATCTCCTATGATTTCTAGAATAACTGGTCATGCTATTTCAAATTATTTAACACATTTATGTTGTTTTACTCAAACAAAAACTATTTCACTTGAGTTTGTTCCTTTATTTACCATTCTTCAAATTGATATCGTATCACTTTGATATTTAGAATACCTTGTCATGGAAGTTCAAAATGAAATAATGTAAGAAAAGAGATCTCATTGGAATCAAATGCAACTTTTACAATACCATGCAAAAAAAGATAGTATTAACACCAGAAGATGAGAAAACCATCAAATTATCCTTGATGGCATCCCCACACCTAACCTATCTCCTTCTAATCATCCTCCCCACTTATAAGAACCAACACCTCATATACATCCTATAGTTCAACCCAGCTCATTTTCCCAAATACACCCTCCTCCACCTTTTAATGCAAATTATTTCCCCAGTAGAAATAAATTTTGATCAAAGTTGGATAGCCTTTCAAAAATGTCAACTTGTCTAGTATGCATGGAAAGATATATAGGAATTAAAACTAGGAAATCAAATGCAATAAGTACTTGTTGCAGATATATATCATAAAAAATGGCCATCACTTTTCAAAGTGGAACAACATGGACCTTGGTGAGCAACCTTCCTATTTACAAAAACTAACTCATATTGAGGAGATGATTATATCGAGGGTTAGCTTCATTCTTCTAGATACCTTTACAAAGGTGGGGAAATTAAAATATACTTGCCACACTATTTTTTTTCCTCAAGATATTTTTCTAATTGGAACTTACTTGACAAGGCATATAAATGAACTAGATATACTAATACTGAACAAAAAATATTGAGGCTTGAAATAATATAGCTTGTATGTAAGTAGAATCCATGTTTATGACACATTAAAATACAAGATATGTAATGAACCTATGTGAACGAAGATCCTAATACTTGCAATAGATGAAAAACAAACACATTAGAGAATTCAAATGCAAGTTAAGACCAAGGTTCCCCATAAAATCCATTTAGCCATATTCAAAATGGAAATGAAAGAAAGAATAAAATGTAAAAGAAATGAAATAGATTAAATCCTATTGAGAATATGCAAACTCTTGATCTTATGGGGGAGTTGGTGCCAATTTGATGTGGAAATTGGCCCTTTCCCAACTGCTTTGCAAGATTTGATGATTTGATGAAGATATGATCCACTTGGTGATTGCTTCAAATGAGTTCCATGAAGAAAACCTACAATAACCTAGCTCTGCTTTGATAAAATAGCTGAAAATGCTAAAGCTTGAGTATGGATTTGAGTATAATAACTTTGCTCAAATTGTGGATGATCAAATGAGGAAAGAAACCTCTTATTTATAGAAATACAAGATGGAAGAATTCCCAAAAAGAAGTAATGTGGGACTAACTTTCAACTAATGGAAAGGTGCCACTTGTCAAGAGATGGATGGATGAAGGATGTGCAAATTTTGATGAATGTTCCCATAAATGGGTGATCCCACAATAGTGGTTTACAATTTTTGGCCAAACTGGACACTGAAATAATTTTTTTAACTAAATCTTCACTTTCGGGCACCTATAGCAGCTAAACCATGAGGAATTTGAAGATGATGCAAACTAGAGTTTCATGAATTTTTTTCTGTAGATTCTAAATATATTTTTTTCAAAATTTTTGGAATCAGATTGCACTTCTTTTTCCATCTCCCTTGAAAGCTAGTTTTTTTTCAGAAAACAACATTTTAAAAAGTGACACTCACCGTATAATGCATAACTTTTTTTCCATGAACGATTAAATTCTAATTCTTTCAAATTAGATTTGTAACTTCGATATCTAGTGTTTCCACTTGGTTAGATAGTTTTTTATTGAATATTTTTTCTTTAATCAAGTTTCGAAGTCAAACCAATTACAATTTAGGGATAGCGCGACCCTATAATGCGTAACTTTTTTTGTATGTATCGAAATTCTATTTATTTATTTTGTTGCATCAAGGACTCCAATATATGGTGCACTCATATTTTTCAAAAAAAAAAATTGATAATCTTCTATTTTTCCACATGTGCAGAACATAGAGCTTGATTTTTGGTGAAAAACCTACATTCAGAAGAAATAAAAAATAAATATAATAATCAAATTAAATCATATAAAAATTATAATTTTTTGGAAGATTATAATAAGGACTACATTCTTAAAAAAAAATTTTTTAATGAATTCATTTCATCCCCTAAAAGGTAAATCAAAAGTGGTTTTTTATTAGCATTTTGATAGGTGTAAAGGAGACTCCGTTATAGGTATGGTTTAAAACTAGCGGGGTTCTATCCAAGGGGGCTTGGTCTAAGGTGGTTTGATCAAACACTATTCAATTAGAATCATTTAAATGGAAATTTTCAAGGCTTAAATCATTATATTTTCTAAAAATATGTGATTTCAACAAAAATTGGGATCTCCCAAAAAGTGTAAACCACTATTATGGCAGCACCCAAATGCAATTAGGCAGAATTTGAAAATTATGAAATGACATGTAAGAGGGAAAAATGAACGTCTTAAATGCTACTTGGATAAATGCAAAGATGAAATAAATGTCTTGCTAGAAGGACAAAGTCCACTTGGAAATATTTCAAATTTGAAGGAATATTCCTCTATTATGCCATGTTGAGAGAAAATAGGGATTTAATAAATGAATTAAATCTATTTTCATGTGCAAGTGGCAAAAGCTAGAGGATGGGACATGCATTAGGATTAAATTAATCAAATATTATTTAATTTAATGAGAGATTAGATGATGTGAAAAATTTGACTTCAATTTATAGGTTGATTTAAATCAAAGATGAGAAGAATGTGATTTTAGACTTAGTTGAATAAATATTTTGTTTTATTTAACTAAAGGGGATGATTGGTTAGCTTAAATTAAACAAGGTTTAATTTAATAGTTAGAATTTAGAGATTAATTAAATAAATTTGATTTATTTAATTATATATGGACATAGGATTAATTAGATCAAGTAGATTGATTTAATTAACAAAAGAGAATGTATTTATTAAATAAATTGGTTTATTTAATTAAGAGAGGAAATTGATGAATTTAATAAAATAAGGGTATTCGATTAAATGGTTAGATTGAGGGATGATTTAGGATGAAATGGTATTAATAATCAGGATCAAGTATGTCAGTATATTTTCCATGTTTAAATTTTGCCCCTCTTTGAAGCAAAGTACTTGCTGCATTGTTTCAAAGAATAAACTGTCTTGATCAAAAGCCAAAAAAAAATTGATTTCAAAACTTGCCCCACTACTACCCCAACAAGAGGAAACATGCCAATATACTGCCCCCTTGAGAGATCAAATGAAAAGATTGATTTTTGGGTGATCTTGTGAAAAAAGAGGACAAAGTGCTCGACTGGTCCAGAAAGGCTCTAGGAGGCCAAAAAAATAAGATAAAACACAAAAAATGGTACAAAATGGCCCTCGGTTGGGAAAAAATGAGATGAGGAGACCTAGACCCCTCTTGGATGGCTAAACAAGGTCAAAAAACCCTAATTTTTAGTTTTAAATAGGCCTTAGGGGGCCACTTCCAATTCATTTTCACATTCAACCTTGATAGATTCTACAAATTTGAGCTTTCACACCTTGGCGAGATGGTGCAACGATAGCTCCCTATGCACATTTTTTACTAAGTTTGAATGCATCAAAGGCTTCCCGGCACTAGACCACCAGTGAGTCGACTTGACCCGAGCTTGATTTTTGATTTACACATGCATTTATTACTTTTAAAGTTTAGGTCTCTTGGAGTGGTGCTAAACAACGCCGCTTAGTTTTTTAAACTATGTCGCTCAACATTAAATTGCTTCATCATTGCAGATTGCGATTCAGCGGTTTAGTTTGGAGTTTAGGGCCAAATTCTAAACTTTGTTGTCTTTGAAAGGTGCACTATCGCGGTGTACTTAAGACTTAGGGTTTTCTGCCAAACTCGAACACCATCCCAAACTACGACGCCATGGTTCAATTTGGGAATTTGAAGATTCTAGCGGCACAGTTTGAAGTTTACAAACTGCACTGCTTTCACAGGTAATGATGCTGGAGTTACTTCAGGATGTCAGGACAAGCCATGATCAAGATTTTTTTTCGATGACTTTTAACATGGTGACTTTCCTGATGCAAGAGGAGGTGAGGGAGATCTACTCACATGAGCATAGGTCCCGAGATATTTTCAGCCTCTTGAGGGATTTGATCGAGCGATAGATGGAGTACCTAGGAGAGATGGGACTTTGGTATATCACCTATGCACTACCCATACATACACACTTGGGCATGATGATGGCTCTTGCTGAGAGGTGGCATAGTGAGACCTCTTCTTTCCACCTTCCTATGGGCGAGGCCACAGTCATGCTGGAGGATGTGTGGCAGATCTTGAGATTGCCCATTCATGGTGAGCAAGTTATTTAAGATATGGACGTCGGGAGGGAAACTGTTATGTCGTTATGGATACCGACCAGATTGTATTCTATGAGGGCCAGATTGAGTTGGAGTGCCATAGGCTTATCATCTCACCTTACTGCTTGGTCATTGTAGTGATCATATCAGATCTTGTCACACTAGATCGACGAGGCCGATATTTTAGTCCTAGATGGGGGCTCACTTGCGAGCATATGGTCTGGGGATGATCGACTTTGTTTGCATGGGGGGCTAGTTCTGCTAGCTTCTCTCTACAAAGATCTTCATGAGTTTTCCTATCTAGATGGCAGAGTACTTGGGGCAAGGGTTACACTCCTACATATCTAGGCATGGGAGCACATCCCGATGCTTCATCCTCAAGTTGTTGCAGTTCTGATGGAGCCAGATGATCTAGTGGTCTCACGATACAGAGGGGGTCTTTCATTTACCCACACAAGGAAACATGAGATTCCTCACTAGAGGAGGATCCTTCATGATATGTGAGTGTTTATATGGCAACCCTACCTTGGACAGCTAGCTTGGTTCGATGATGTCCAACAAATTTTCTTTTCCCGCCAAGACAAACTTATGTAGGGGCAAGAGCATGCGATGATTGAGATGCACCTATTAGGCAGGGTCCAGAGACAGTTTGGGGAGACACATGATCAACCAGATGACCAGTATATGGCCATCTTCATAAGGACCATGACCTAGGGCTCCTAGGTCGGTACATACTTTCCCAT
Source organism: Sequoia sempervirens (assembly GCA_007258455.2). NCBI lineage: Eukaryota > Viridiplantae > Streptophyta > Pinopsida > Cupressales > Cupressaceae > Sequoia > Sequoia sempervirens. Next base: position 29,866 of record VDFB02281733.1, read on the forward strand.
GAGGCAGTTCAAGGTTTTATGCTACTAGTGGCTAGGTCGTGGCCGTATGACCAAGGATAGGTAGATCCTGGGACCACACAGGGATATAGAGATTGGTTCCCACCTCCACTTAGACTCATAGCTCTAGGTACACCTTCTACTCACTACAGAGCCAGAGGTAGGGGAGAAAGACGAGGCTGGAGAGATGGGGGTTAGGATCAGGGTAGTGGTGGGTCACCATCGGATTAGCCAATCAGGGATCAGCAGGATCAGCCCCACCAAGATGTCTTGATACAGGATCAAGACCACAGGCAGCATGATAGAAAGGACAGGCATCAGGATCGAGTTGCGACACCACCCAAAGATAGTGATCAAGAGTAGCACAATGTGCAGCCTCCCCTACAGTCATATCTGAGAGACAGGCAGATTCTATAGCTGTAGGCCTAGATAAATGCATTGACGGCCTAGAGGATCAAGCTAGAGCAGAGCGAGGACAGGAAGTGTAGTAGAGGTAGGCTACAAAGTTGTAGGCAACAACAGAGATGGGCCGCTGGCAGTAGCTAGAGAGTATGGCTACCTCCTCCTCTCAGAGCACAATATCGCTTCATTCATACAAGGAGGTCGTGCAGGAGGTAGACTATTACAAATTATACTACTACTAGGTTGTACCGCAAGTAGCGCGAGTCCCAAAATTTTCCTAGAGGATAGGCCATAGACCTACAGAGGGTCACGGGAACAGAGCAAGTGGTGACGGCAGTAGCCAACAAGGCTAGGCCTTCATTTTTTATCAGAGACAAGATTATTTTTGAGCCCCATGGGCTCATTTTTGATAGCCGAATGGGCCTATTGTACTTATGTATTTGATACATGATCCGATTCTATTGTACCGTGACGGTGTACATATTTTGATGATATATATGAGATGATGATTTTGAGCCGATTATGATATGCGATGCATTTATGGTTGTCTTTATTTTCTATATGCTTATGTAGTGATTCTATATGATGGTATGATGGTTTATGTATGCATTTTTTTTTTCAGTATCTTTTTTTGATGTACTTTTCAGGATGTATGAAAAATGTTATGATATGCAATATGCTTAGACTAACAGATCTATATTATTATGAAATGTGTGTAATTTTTTCATGTATAATATGCATTTTTATGATGTTATAGTAATGATGTAATGTTATGATATGATGATGTTTTACATGTATGTGTTATGATATGGTGGTTATGGTATGCAAATGAATTTTTATGATATATGATGTATATGTGATGATGTAATAGATGCTTATATGTGTTTATGGAATGATTATGATTTTGTTATGATATGATAATGTAGATGATGATGCATATGTTTTATGATGCTATGGGATGAATTCCTTTTATGTTTATGTGAAATGAATGTAATGTAATGATTCATGAGGTGCTTAGAGTAATAATGGAAATGCAATGTTATGATGTGTTTTTAATATTTCCTATATGATATATGCAATATGCAATATGTAATGTTCAATGTGCAATGTGTAATGTACTGATGGTTTGTGAATGCAAGGTGAATGCAATGATGCTAATGATCTGATTAACTATCATGGTACCATGTGAGTGCGAAAAGCAAGAGATAGAAGAAACCATAGATTCCAACAAGACATGAGATGATGATGGTGATGATGATTTGCTTGCCGAGGAGTTGATATTTTCAAAGGGTTAATACCTAGTACGATGCATCAAGGTATAAAGAACCAGGATGGCATTGTACCTAGTGTGATGGACTTTGACTCAATAATTAGATAGTACTCCTTGCTCACACCTGACATATGAAAGCCTTACTAGTATGCACTTCAGGTACTTCAAACATCTCGGACCAAAAAATTGAAAGGAAAGCCTTCCTATGTGGTCAACAAGATATCTAAAACACCTTCCATACAAACCTAATAAAGAAAGTATTCACCGAGGTTATTTTATGCCAAGACTAAACTAATTTGATGCCTAACCAAGACTAAACTACTTTGATGCCTAATGTTGATGTCCATTGTAGGAAGGATTCATCCTAGGACATGATGATATCATATGATTTGATATGGGACTGATTGGATGATAGGCTATTGACACAAAGAGTTGACTAACTTGTTTATGTGTTGACCTAGACTTAAGATTTTGACATTTCAAGTTTTCACTTTTGAACTACTAGACTTGTTTCCGATTGTTTTACCAAAGGTTGGGGATGATGATTGATTTATTGTGATTGATTTTATTGTGGGTGAAAGCGAGATGATATAGATGGATTTTTTCAAATATTTGGATGTTTTTGGTATTTTTGAGATTTTTCAAATGTTTTGATTTTCAAATTTCAAATGTTTTGGGGTTTTCTGAGATTTTGACCAAGAGACTAACCTAAAGACCTATCCTAGGGGCCTCGAGGGGTGATCAACAGATTATCCTTGCCTACGTTATACACACAAAGATTACATAGTTTGACTGACACATACTTGATTATTGATGAGATATGAACATATGGACTGCCAGTTTATTATGACAGACTCCTAGAGGACTGACCTAAATTTTGTGGGGGATGATCATAGATCAACCTTGCCTATGTTCAATGCTCAGAGACTTGTAGTTCGACAAGACAACTCTATTTTTCACTTTTTGACTAACTTTTTGACCTGTGTTTGGATTTTGACATGTTTCAAATGTTTTGTGATTTTTTTTTTCTGATGTTTTTGGATTTTTAGATTTTATGAATGTTTTTAGATTTTTTGAATTTCTAATGTTTTTGGATTTTTTGATTTTTTGATTTAGGGACCTCAAGAATATACACGAATCCGATCCGATGAGAACATGCCCCCAACATGATGCGATAGTCTACTCTGATAAAGGCAGGACAAACTGACCTTGAGGATGGGCCAAGTAGTACTAGGAAGAATCATGACACGAAGACAAGATGAAGCTATGGTGTGGATGCCAAACAGATGGGTGATGGAAGCTAGATGGATGGACGATGCAGAACAAGTCGCAAAGATCCTAGTGAATGGAAAGTGCTTATTTAGACAAGGCACATGTGTGCCAATTTTTCACCAAGGTACTTGCCCAAAGTGCCACCGAAGTGGTTTTCTCTAGAGGACAATTTTTCTTTTTACTATTTTTAATTCTTTTTTTGATTTTTTTGATTTTTTGATTTTTAATTTTTTTTGTTGTCACCAAGATGCCTATTTGCTAGGTTTTCATCAAGGTAACCATTTTTCTAAGGATATTTTATTATTTTTTTGTATTTTTGGGTTCTATACCTTGAAAGATTAGGCATAAAACTTTTTGAGATGGGAGTTGTTCATGGCCTCTTGCAGAGGTTCGCCTTTGGGTGTTGATAACTGATATTCCCCTAACTTGTAGCTTGTTGTGACGATGAATGGTACCAACCAGTTGGGTTCAAACTTTCCTTTGCCATTTGGATTTGGGACATTCTTCTGATTCTCCTTTAGCACCAATTCTCTAACTTGGAAAGTCCCGCTTCTAATCTTCTTGTTATAGCTCCTCTTGAGTCAGTTCTGATAGACCTGCAAAAGGTTCAATGCTTCTATATGTTGCTCATCTAGCAGATCTAGCTCATTCATTCTTGATACTTGGTATTCTTCATCCATGATGAGGTTTTGCAGTGATATTCTCAATGATGGAAGCTTGATCTCAATGGGTAATACAACCTCTAATTCGTAGACCAGGGAGAAGGGGGTGGCACCTATTGGTGTGCGGATGCTAGTTCAATAGGCCCAGAGGGTGGGATTTAGCTGCAGATGCCAATCATGACCTACATCATTAACTTTCTTTTTGAGGATTTTCAGACTGGTTTTATTGGTGGCTTCTGCTTGGCCATTTCCTTAGAAATAATACAGAGTGGAAAAGCGATGTTGGATTTTGAATTTTTCACATAGGTCACGAACCTCCTGATTCTTGAAAGGTGTCCCATTATCTGAGATAATAGCTTGGGGAGCACCGTATCGGCATATGATATAGTTTAAGAGGAACTTTGATATCTTCTTTCCAGGGATATATGTCATGGGGATGGCTTCCACCCACTTGGTAAAGTACTTAGTGGTGGTTATGATGAACTTGTGACCATTGGATGAGGTGGGAGTTATCTTTCGAATCAGATTGAGCCCCCATTGTGAAAAGGGCCATGGTGTGATGATGGGATGAAGTTCTTGAGTTGGAGCATGGATGAGGTCTCCATGGTGCTAATATTGTAGGAACCTTTTGATGTAGTCATGTGCTTCTCTTTCCATTGTAGGCCAATAATACCCCATCCACAACAATTTCTTGGCCAGGGTCATTCCACTTGAGTGTGAACCACAAATACCATTACGCACCTCAGTTAAATTGGTCAATGCCTCCTTAGCATTTAGGAAGAATAATTGGGTTCCTTCTATGCTCCTATGATAAAGGGTATTTCCTAGGATGACAAACCAAGATGCTTTCTTAACAAAGGTTCTTTTTAGGCTTGAGGGTAAGTCAGTAGGTAGGACACCTATTCACAAGTAGGTATAAATTTCATCGTACCAGGGATCACCAAAACCAACGATTTCACACACAAATTCTGACTCTAGTACCTCCAATGTGGGCACGAGAAGCTGCTCTACCAAGAATTCATGTTTTGGGACATTGTGAGGGATGTCCAGTAGGGATCCAATCATTGCTATGGTGTTTGTTGCTCTGTTGTTTGTTCTGGGAATATACTCAAATGTGATCTAAATGAATGATTCCTTGAGACATTCTACCAATTTTTTGTATGGATTCAATTTATCATCCTTTGTATGGTATTCACCATTCACTAGATTTATTATTAGCTGGGATTTTCCATATACGCTAAGGGCCATGATGTGCCATTGCACTGCTATTCTGAGACCTATGGTTAAAGCCTTGTATTCTACGATGTTATTAGTGTATGGGAATGCCAATTTGTAGGATCTAGGTATATAGTCCCACTATGGGGTGATGAAGAAGACACTAGATCTTGATCCATGCTATGTGTATGAACCATCAAAGTAGAGTTTCCAATGGTCGATTATGTTGAGATTGAATATGGATTCATCTGGAAACTCTGACATGAGTGGATTTTCTGAATACATGGGTGCTTCTGTAAGCTGATCTACGATTACCTGACCTTTGATTTCTTTTCATTCCACATACTCAATGTCATATTCAGATAGAATCATGACCCGCTTGGCCATCCTTCCTATGAGCATTGCCTTTGACAGTAAGTGCTTGAGGGGATTGATCTTGGCGATGAGCTTGATTTTGTGTGCCAACATGTAATGTCTAAATTTTTGTGAAGCAAACACTACTGCTAGACATGCTTTTTCGATGAATGAGTAGTTTAACTCATTCCTGACCATTGTGTGGTTGATGTAATAGATGGCCCTCTCTATCCCATTTTCATCATGTTGAGCTAGAAGAGCACCTAGGGCTACTGTTGTTGCTAACACATAGAGGATTGGTGGCTTTCTTGGGATCAACGACATGAGGACTGAAGGTGTGAGCAAATATTCTTTTATTTTGTTGAAGGCTTCGTCACACTTGTCATCCCATTTGTACGATACCCCCTTGTGGAGTAGGTGAGAATATGGGTTTTGTTTTCCTGCCAGTTGTGCTATGAATCTATGCATGAACTGAAGCCTTCCTTAGAGGCCTCTTAACTATTTCAATGTTTTGGGTGCCTCCATCTCAAGGATTGATTTTACCTTTGTAGGATCTATTTTAGTACCTCTCATTGACACTATGTATCCCAATAGCTTTCCTTATTATATGCCAAAGATTAACTTCTTTGGATTTAAACGAACCTTGTATTCCTCCAGCCTATTGAAAATAACACTCAAGGTTGCTATGTGGTCCCTCCTCTTTCTGTATTTTTCTAGTATGTCATCGACGTAATCTTCGACAGTCTTGTGGATCATTTCATGAAAGATTAACATCATGGATCTTTCGGTAGGTGGCCCCAACATTCTTCAAGTTGAATGACATCATGTTCCAATAGTAGGTCCCTCATGGACAAGTGAAGGTTGTTTTGTGTTGGTCTTCTTTGGAAATCATTATTTGGTTGTACCCAGAGAAACTATCCATTAGAGAAAGCATTTCATGTCTTGTTGTCATGTCTACTATCATGTCAATGTTAGGAAATGGGAAATCATCTTTCAGACATGCGTTGTATAGATCTCTAAAATTTGTGCATATTTGTATGCCTCCATCAGGTTTTGAGATAGGAACCAAATTTGACACCCATTCTGGATAGTCTATTGGCTATATAAATCATGCATCCAGTAGTTTCTTCAATTCCATCTTGACTAATAGAGCAATTTGAGGATGCATTTTCCTGAGTTTTTGTCTAATTGGCTTTGCTTCAGAGTAGACTGCTAAGTGATGAATCACAATCTCTCGATCGAGCTTGGGAATGTCGGCATAACTCCATGCAAAATTAACTTGTCTTTCTCTCAAGAAGGCTGCTAGGAGCTCTTGTTCCTCTTATAGTAATGATTCTACATAAAATGTGATGTGTGGTGTCTCCTTTGTTCCCAAATTAACTGGATTGCATTTTTCGGCTAGGATTGCTGATTTTTCTTGATGGAGAGCTCTGAGAGGAAGATTGAATCCCCCATCCTCGGGCACCTTAGAGAGGTTTTCACCATTGGATGCATCCTTTCTTTTTAATATTTTCAGGTTGGAGAGTGCCATAGTGTGGTTTTCACTCAAGGACCTAGAGATTATTCTTAGTTTTTCACTTTTGCAACTGAGGGATTCAATCATTTCCCCATAGTATGCATGTGTGTCCAACTCGATGATGAATCCTACTTTATGATCCCCACATGGAATATTATCCCATAGTCCCATTAGTTCTGAGAGAACCTCATCATTTTTTAATGTGTCTAGAATTGGTGGTCCTCATTGGTCATAATCGATGAGTTGTGGGTAGACTAGACAGATTTCATGGTTTTGGTTTTCAGACTCATAGGATAGGGTGCTAATCATGAGTAGGGAGGTGTCTTCGAAAAGTATTAGCAAATTGGTTATGGGTTCCTCGTCACTACTACATACATCAGTTATATTGAAGGTGAAGTTGTCGATGACATGACCAGTGGACACGAATAGGTGAAGGGCATCTGCTGATTGTTGAGGAGGATTTTTGGAATTTCTAACTGGAGGACTTCGACCACGTATGGTTATACTCAGAGGGGTACATCCGAGGCCAAGATTTTTTAGTCGCATCTTTGGAATAATAGGTATTAGAGGCACGTTGTCATTTTGGCCAAGCTTTTTGTTTCTATCATAACCCATAGCAAGCATCATTTGTAACCCCTTGCTGTTGTCATCCATAGGTAGATTAGCTATTGGTCTATCATCTTGATATAGAAGATGAGATGGGTCCTCTTCTATTATTTCCCTCCCTAGATCTCCCCAACTTTGCAAGTTGGAAGAGCCTACTATGAATGTTTGGGATGATGAAGCATCGTTGGATTGTGATTGTCCTCGTGACCTAGGAGATTGTGGTAACTATCCTACCAAGAAGGAATTCTTTGGGATAGTATAGTGCCCACATCCATTATCATGGATAATGACCTTGATATCAAAGATGGTGGGGATGGCGGGTGTCTTTTTCACAGAAGTGGAAGCGAGGGTGGTTGGGTCAATGTATGGGGTAGATGGTCCTTCATCATTTTTTGGCACTTGGGGGATTTTGTAATATTTGGCCTCTAGGCTCTTGCAGTAAGAGAATGGTTCAGGATCCCCATGTATAGTGATCTCCTGACCTTGATATGTGAATTTGACACATTGGTGGAAGGTTGATGCGACTACTTTCATCCCATGGATCCACAGGCGTCCTAAGAGAATATTGCAAGGAAAATCAAGGTCGAGAACTTGACAGGTAGTTTCCATTATTGTTGGCCCCACTTGGATAGGGAGTTGGATAGTGACCTGAGACACTCTCTCTTGATCATCATACACCTTGATTTTTATGCCCTTGTCTTTTTCAATGGTATCTTTAGAAATTCCTACATTCTTTATTAGCTTAAGGGAATAAATGTTTAAACTTGCACCTCCATCCACCAAAACCCTCTTAACTTTATTCTTATATACTAGGACTTCCAAATGAAGTGCACAATTATGAGATGGTTGGGTGTGATCAGAGAATGTGAGAAGATTTGGTGTGATGATATTCTTGATCATAGCTTGGAATTGTTCAGTGTCAAGATTTGCGGAGACCATGGATGAGGCTAAGGCTTCTTCAAGGATCTTTTTATGGGCCAATGACATTAAAACCATTGGGAATGGATCTTGGGTTGGAAGCAGGTGCTCTAGGAGGCTGAGATGACCCTGCGATGGTGATTTTTCACCTCTTGTGGTGACTCCACAATCAACATGTGCTCCCTTGATGGTGATAAATGAACAATACTCATCTAGGGATACAAAAACATGGTCGTATACATGGTTGACACTTTTGAATGTTCCCTTCCCCTTACTATTATTGTTGTTCCCTTTATTGTTGTGATTAGGCATTGGATTCGTGTATATTTTGAGATTATGGTTTCTTGGTGGCTGCTCCACGTTTATGATTTTTTGATCAATGAGTCCGTAGATTAGGTTTTTTAACCTCATGTAGCTATTAGTGGCGTGCCCTTTGATTTTGTGAAAGTCACAGAGCTATTTTTCATTGTACCAGGGTGGTTTCACTTCTTGTTCTTGGTAATTCTCATAGGTGGGAGCCTTGATGAGGTTTTCATTTATCAATTTCTTCATGATGACCTCGAGTGGTTCTCCAAGGGCCATGTACTTCTGCTTGGTGGTATTTTTGTTTCGCAGGGGTGGTCCCCCTTGATTATTTAGGTTATTAACATAATTATTGTTTGGTTGGTGTTGTGATACCGCGTTGGTTTGGGTGTTGTTTCGATCATTATTTTGTGGTTGTTGATAGGTTTGATTGTTTTTCCTTGGAGCATCGATTATGACCTTAGCATCAACCACACCATCATTTGTGAAATTTTTGTTCCTTGCCCATGTGCGAGGTTTCTTGTTATAGCTGTTGGATGGGTGATTGTTTTGTTGTCCTAGATATGTGGGTGTCCCTCCTTGTGAAATAAGTGATCATTCAATGTTAAGTTCCTTAGGGATTAATTGATCGTATGTGGTAATCCCTTGCACCTTGAGGTGGAATGCTAAGGCTCCATCGAGGTTGGAAATGATTTTTTACACTTGTTGTTCCTCTAGCATGATCCATTTGCTCCTATTGTCCTTGGATCACCATCATTGTAAGAAGGAAGCAAATGATTCTTCCTTTCCTTGTTTAAGAGCCGATAGTTCCTCGAGAATGACATCCATACCGATATTAAATGTGTAATTTTTAATGAATGTGTCCACAATTTCTTGGAACTTCTTAATGCTAGGAGAAAGGTGAGAGAACCACTTCATGGCATGGCCAGCCAAACTTCTAGAAAATAGCCACATTAGATAAGTATCACGGTATGCGACTTCCATGCAATGAACCTAAAATTCCCTAATGTGATCTTCAGGGTTACCCATCACACGGTATTTATTAAATTTGGGGATCTTGAATCCCTTTAGGAATGGTTTCATCACAAGGCTCCTATCAAATGGATAAGGACACAAGTTGCTTGGTGTTTTTATGGTTCTCCCTGATTGAAGGTCAAGTACTTGTTGTGAGAGTAACTTGATCTGTGTTGCTACATCATTTTGCGGATCAGGGGGTGGGATGAAGGTGTTTTGTGATGGTTCACCCATTGGAGGGATGGGTGGATTTATGTTGATGGATGGTATTTTCATATTTTGTTGTGCCAAATATGCTTGCACTTGTTGTTGTATCAATAACACTTGTTTTGATCCTGTTGTTGTTGTGCTAATATCGCTTGTTGTTGAGCTTGATGTTGTTGTTGCACCAACAATGCCTATTGTTGGGCCACTAATTGGGTTGCCTCTTGTTGTTTCTGGTATTGTTTTAGTGCTTGTTGGTATGCTTGTTGCTGGGTTGCTTGTTGTTGTACGAGGTATTGTGCTTGCGCTTTGTGCTTGTGCTTGTGCTTGTGCCTATTGAGCTTGGTACTGGGCTCAAGCTTGCGCTTGTGCTTATGCTTGAGCTTGGGCAGCTTTCTATTGTTGTAATATGGATTGGGCTTGAGTAGCCTTTTGCACTTGTTGTTCTTATTGCGTGGCTAGAGTGGATTGCGTTGCTTGGGCGGCTTGTGCTGCTTGAGTGGCTTGTGTGGCTTGAGCAGCTTGCACTGCTTGAGTAGCTTGCACTACTTGTTGGTTTTGGATTTTTTGAAGTGCCTTTTGATAGGCAGCTTGTTAAGCAGCTTGCAATGCAATGCTATATTGGCTTGATACATAATTTGTGTTTGGTGGTGGAGGTGGCGATGGTGGTGGTGACGGATTTGGTATAGTGTTTGTTGTTGTGGTGAGAGGTATCATAATATTAATGAGTGGGATTGTGGTGGTGGATGGTGTGATTGATACACTTGGTCCTTGGGAGACCATGTTTTGAGATACTTGGGGGATGGTTGATGATGTGATGGTGGTGACTTGCATTGTAGGGATGGTTGTCATATGTTGTTGTGATGTTGATGATAAGATATTTTGATTAGTGATCAATAGGTTGATTTTATTTTTTTGATTGAGATTTGGTAAAGGGGGAAGCCCTAACCCAAGAGGTGATGTCGATATTGGTGGCAAGGGAGGAAGTGGTGGAAATGTGAGTGGCATACTCCCTTGGGGGAATGATGTAGATGTAGTGTCAAAGATGGCCCCTAGTCCAAATATGTCTCCTTCTCCTTGTGAGGTTATGGGGAGAGGTGTTATGTGAAATGATGATGATGGATCATTAGGATCGTAAAAGTTGACGGGGACATGTGATGGATTTTGTGGGATGGATTTCCCAAAGATGGTGTTAATGTCCAACTCTTGATTATTTACAAGGGGGTGTTTTTGTAATGCATTGAGAAATGCATTCCCTTTGTTGACGATGGGTTGAGTTGGAGCATGGATGATGTGATTTGGGGGATGGGTTGAATGATGCTTTGGAATAGAGGTGTAGATGATATTTGGGGCATGGATGAAATCAGAGGCATGACCCCAAAAGGTGTTTCCATGATGGTACTCACATCAAAATAGAAAGGGAGTTTAGCCCCTTGTTTTTCTAATTCAAGCATGTAGAGTGAGGGATTGAGTCTCATCATGACGTTAATGATTTTGTGATTCTCTGGGTTTTGGACCATCTCAGTGATTTCATCTTATGTCATTCCAAAGGCACTGTTAGTGATATCCTCTACTTGAATTTCCTCTTGAGTATTTTGCGATGATGAAGGAAAACTAGTTAGAAGATTGCTTGATCCAACCAGATTTATCTCAAAATTTGTTTGGCTTAGGTCACTTGAAGTGGATGTTTCTTTATTGGCTTCCATGTTCCTATTGTGTTGAGATCTAGTTTTCACCATAAAATAGGGATCAATCTTCATGAATGTGGGAGATGAATCTCTAATTCTTTGGATTGATCTAACTTTAATAGATACAAAAGAGAAAATTTAGGATGTTTTAAGGATCAAAAGTATGATGGTGAAAGATGGATGATATGGATGATTAGGACTCTTGAGAAATCTTGAAGGATATGTTAAAATTTAGGACTTGGATTTGATGTTTGATTTTGATTTGGATTAGATTTGATTTGGTTTGGATTGGATTTTGAACTCATAAAATCTAAGAGGTTAGATGTTGTCCTAGAGTGAATTTGTCCTCAAAATGCTAATTTGACTAAGTGTGAGAAGGAGGATTCATCTAAA